>PVJD01004198.1:0-142864 GCA_004026545.1 Mormoops blainvillei | reverse complement strand
TTGACTCCCTTTACTCCAAGAGGTTTTTTCTCCACTGAATTCTCCTTTTATTATTTCATTTATTAATAACCTCCTATTCTTACCCTGGCTGGTATGGCTCAGTAGATCGAGCACCAGCCTGCAAACCGAAGGAATACCTGTTTCATTCCCAGTCAGGCACATGCCTGGGTTGCGGTCTAGGTTCCCTGTAGGGGAAGCTTGAGAGGTAACCACACATCGATGTTTCCCTCTCTCTCCCTCCCTTTCCCCCTCTAAAAATAAATAAATAAAATATTTTAAAAAATTTTTAAAAATGACCTATTCTTGTTTTTTGAATGTGTTATTTTCTCTTCTTTTTGAAGAATTTCAACATGCAGAGGTTTTATTTTCTCAGTTTTTTTTTCCTGTTTGTTGTCTGATTGTTTTGATCTATGTCTTTCATGTCAGAGGTTTTTCAGAGATATGAGATAATTCTTTGTTGTCTGCTTATGATTACAAGTTGAAGAGCTGATTGGAAGCTTGAACATGAAATGGGGCATATTGACTTTGAGTATCCCCGTGGACAGACTTGGACAAGTCATTTGTTGGAGAAATTCCTGATGTTAGTGTCTTTAGGTCTTTCTCTTGGGGTAGTCAGATTCCCAGAGAATAGTCTTGCATCTCCTGCCTGAGAAATAGAAGCCCAGTGACTGCCAACGTTCTGGGACTAATATGGAAGATGGGCTAGAGGAGTCTCAACATTTAGTACACATATGGTCATTTGAACTCCCTGTTTTTGCAGGTACCCAAGCCCTTAACTGCCTGGCATTCTCCCAATCCACAGGTCCTCATATCTTCTCCAAAAAATCAGCCCCCAGATATCTGCCATGACAAGGGAGTGGTAGTTATTTATCCATATGGGATTTGGAAGATCTAGGGAAATAATCACTTCTCAAACAGCTTTTACCCCATCCTCCTCATTTTAGCCACTCTCCTTTATCCCTACTTTCAGCTATATTTGGTACTGCCAGTTTTCCCTAATGCCTGGACTCCAGGGCATCAGTGAGATAGAGGTGAGGAGGTAGAGGCCTTTAAGTGTATCACTCTTATTCAAAATGTTTGACTAATGAAAAATGGGTGTGAAATATAACAGAAGCTAGGGATAACTGAGGAGTCAAATGGAAGGTCCTTTCCCCTCAGAATTAGAGATTTTTTATACATATTGTAAGGCAGTGTGAAAAGATCCAGTGAAGAGAAAGAAATTGAGAGAACACCTGAAAAATAGGCAATAATTGTGCAGGAAAATCCTAAAGGACCCAGAGAAGGTGGGATTGAGGGCATGGGCAGAGAGCTTGACCTTGGTCGGAACCTGGATGAAAGGAACACAGAATACTGTGATTTTTAGGGATGGAAAGGAGGACAGATGGAGACCAGCCCAATGTCCTGTTGTTTTTGGTAGAATAATAGATGGATAGCTCATCTTATGAAAATGATAGGTTGAGAGCTTTAGGCAGAGTTTCATGAAGAAGATTTGGAAAAGCCACTATGGGAAGTAGGTCAGAGAATTAACCAAGTTAAAAAGCAGAAATTACTTTAAAGCAGACACTATGGTTAAGAGATTCTGATCACATATTTGTGTAGACTTTCTTAACATATGGAGTATAAAAGAAAAGCTATGAATTCTAGAGTCCACCACCATTGCCATCCTTTAAGAAGAAAGACTGACTGTAGCAGCTATACATGCAGTTCTTCCTGTTCTCTCATTGCAAGCAAGATCCTTTTTGAGGATCAACCAACTTAAAGGCAAAAGGACTGGGGTTAGCAGTTACATTGGTAAGTCCAAAGCAGGAACACAGCTATAGGCTCTACAGAAGCTTTTGACTGAATGATCAGAAGAAAGAACAAAGAAATTTGAGATCTAAATTATTTGACTCATAATTATACCATGCAGAAGGGAAGAGTCAAGAGACAGCAAGATATCAGAATCCTTGTTTTTTTCCTGGATGTAGGACTCTGGGTTCTTTGCCTTTGATCTGATCCCTCTTCCCTTTTTCTTTCATCCCTGGGACCTCTCCTTGATCTGCATTCTGTTCTCACCTGCTGGACAGATTCTCAGGCTACCCTGTCAGCAAACAGAGCTCTCACTATAGCACAGACTGTGGAGATTTTTGAGGAAACAATGCCATTAAAAGCCTGTGAAAACTGAACTTGAAGTGAATAGGTGAAAACTTGGTATAGTGCTCCTTTTTTTTTTGTATATTTTATTGATTATGCTATTACAGTCATCTCATTTTTTCTTCCCTTTATCCCCTTTGCCCTGCACCCCATCCCTTCATCCCTAGGTCAACATTTTCCCACCACCACTTTCTCCAGCCCCACCCCTCCCCGCCTCCCACTCTCAATCCTTCCCCCATTTGGCTTTGTCGAGGGGTCCTTTATGCATGTTCCTTGATGACCCTTTCCCTCCTTTTCCCTGTTATCCCCCTCTCTCCTCCCCTCTGGTTACTGTCAGTTTGTTTTTTATTTCAGTGTTGCTGGTTGTATTTTGCTTGCTTGTTTATTTTTGTTGATTAGGTTTCACTTACAGGGGAGATCACATGGTATCTGTCTTTCACTACATGGCTTATTCCACTTAGCATAATGCTCTCCAGTTCCATCCATGCTGTTGCAAAGGGTAGGAGCTCCTTCTTTCTTTCTGCTGCATAGTATTCCATTATGTATATGTACCATAGTTTTTTGATCTGCTCATTTACTGTTGGGCACTTAGGTTGCTTCCAACACTTGGCTATTGTAAATTGTGCTGCTATGAACATTGGGGTGCATAAGTTCCTTTGAACTGGTGTTTCAGGATTCTTAGGGTATAATCCCAGCAGTGGAATTGCTGGGTCAAAAGGCAGTTCCATTTTTAGTTTTTTGAGGAAATTCCAAACTGTTTTTCGCAGTGGCTGCACCAGTTTGCATTCCCACCAACAGTGCACGAGGGTTCCCTTTTCTCTACATCCTTGCCAGCACTTGTTGTTTGTTGATTTGTTTATGATGGCCATTCTGACTGGTGTGAAGTGGTATCTCACTGTGGTTTTAATTTGCACCTCTCTGATGGTTAGTGATGCTGAGCATCCTTTCATGTGTCTCTGGGCCCTCTGTATGTCCTCCTTGGAGAAGTGTCTATTCAGGTCCTTTGCCCATTTTTTAATTGGGTTGTCTGTCTTCCTGGAGTTGAGTCATGTGAGTTCTTTATATATTTTGGAGATCAAACCCTTGTCTGAGGTACCATTGGCAAATATATTTTCCCGTATAGTCAGCTCCCTTTTCATTTTGCTGATGTTTTCTTTGGCCCTACAGAAGCTTCCTATTTTGATGAAATCCCATTTGTTTATTCTCTCCTTTTTGTCCTTTGCTCTAGGGGACATATCATTGAAAATATTGCTGCCTGGAATATCTGAGATTTTCCTGCCTATGTTCTCCTCTAGGACTGTTATGGTGTCGTAACTTACATTTAAATCTTTTATCCCTCTTGAGTTTATTTTTGTGTGTGGTGTAAGTTGGTGGGCGGATTTCATTTTTTTGCATGTAGCTATCCAGATCTCTCAACACCATTTGTTGAAGAGGCTATTTTTACTCCATTTTATGCTTCTGTCCTCTTTGTTGAATATTAATTGACCATAGAGACATGGGTTTATTTCTGGGCTCTCTATTCAGTTCCATTGATCTATGTGTCTGTTATGCCAGTACCAGATTGTTTTGATTACAATGGCCTTATAATATAGTTTGATGCCAAGTATTGTGATCCCTCCTACTTTGTTCTTCTTTCTTAAAATTACTTCAGCTATTTGGGGTCATTTATGATTCCATATAAATTTTTGAAATTTTTGTTCTGTATCTGTGAAATATGTCATTGGTATTTTAATAGGGGTTGTGTCGAATCTATGAATTGCTTTGGGTAGTGTGGACATTTTGATGATGTTAATTCTTCAAATCCATGAACATGGTATATGCTTCCATTTATTTGTGTGTTCCTTAATTTCTTTCTTCAATGTTGTATAGTTTTCTGAGGACAGGTCTTTAACCTCCTTGGTTAAGTTTACTCCAAAGTACTTTATTTTTCTTGTTGCTATAGTAAATGGGGTTTTTCCCTGATTTCTGCTTCTGATATTTCATTGTTTGTGTACAAAAAATGTCTTCAATTTCTGAATATTGACTTTGTATCCTGCTGTTTTGCCAAATTCACTTATTAGGTCGAGTAGTTTTTTTGTGGAGTCTATAGGATTTTCTTTGTACACTATCATGTCATCTGCAAATAATGACAGTTTTACTTCTTCCTTTTGAATTTGGATGCCTTTTATTTCCTTTTCTTGTCTGATGGCTGTGGCTAGGGCTTCTAATACTATGTTGAATAGGTGTGGTGAAAGCAGACATCCTTGTTTTGTTACCGATCTTAGTGGGAAAGCTTTTAGTTTTTGCCCATTCAGTATAATGTTGGATGTACATTTCTTGTATATAGCTTTTATTATGTTGAGGTATGCCCCTTTTATTCCCACTTTGCTGAGTGTTTTATCATAAATGGGTGCTGTACCTTATCAAATGCTTTTTCTGCATCTATTGATATGATCATGTGATTTTTGTTTCTCCTTTTGTTTATGTGATGCATTATGTTTATCGATTTGTGAATATTGTACCATCCTTACATTCCTGGGATGAATCCCACTTGAAAATGGTGTATGATCTTTTTAAGGTATTGCTGGATGCAGTTTGCCAATATTTTGTTGAGGATTTTAGTGTCTATATTCATCAGCAATATTGACCTGTAGTTTTCTTTCTTTGTTATGTCTTTATCTGGTTTTGGGATTAGGATGATGCTGACCTAATTAAAAGAGTTTGGGAGTCTTCCCTCTTCTTGGATTTTTTGGAATAGTCTAAGGACAGGAGTTAGCTCTTCCTTAAATGTTTTGTAAAATTCTCCTGTGAAACTACCTGGTCCAGAGCTTTTGTGTGCCTGGAGTGTTTTGATTACTGCCTCAGTTTCCCCAGCTGTTATCAGTCTGTTCAGGCTTTCTGCTTCTTCTTCGTTCAGTTTTCGAAGATTATATGTTTCTGGAAATTTGCCCATTTTACCCAGGTTTTCAAATTTCTTGGCATATAGTTGTTCACAGTAATTTCTTACAATCCTTTGTATTTCTGTGGTATCAGCTGTAATTTCTCCTCTTTCAGTTCTGATCTTATTTGCATCCTCTCCCTTTTTTTCTTGACGAGTCTGCTTAAAGGCTTGTCGATTTTGCTTATCTTTTCAAGGAACCAGCTCCTGGATTTATTGATCCTTTGAATTGTTTTTTAGTCTCTATGTTATTCAGTTCTGCTCTGATCTTGATTATTGCCTTCCTTCTGCTTGCTCTGGGCTTTGTTTGTTGTTGTTTCTCCAGCTCATGTAGATGTAGGGTTAGGTTGTTTATTTGAAATGTTTCTATCTTTTTCAGGTAGGCCTGTATTGCTATGAACTTTCCTGTCAGGACTGCCTTCTTTGTGTCCCAGAGGTTTTAGACTGTTGCATGTTCATTTTCATTTGTTTCCAGAAACTTTTTTATTTTTTCTTTGATCTCATTATTGACCCATTCATTGTTTAATAGCATGCTATTCAGTCTTCATGAGTTTGAATGTTCTTGAGTTTTATCTTGAGGTTGGCTTCTAGTTTTAAGCCCTTGTGGTCTGAGAAAATGCTTGATATGATTTCAGTTTTCTTAAATTTGTTGAGACTTGTTTTGTGTCCTATCATGTGGTCTATCTTTGAAAATATTCCACGTGTATTTGAAAAGAATGTGTAGTTTGCTTTTTTGGGATGAAAGGTTCTATATATGTATTAGTTAGGTCCATTTGATCTAATGCATCATTCAGTTCCACAATATCCTTGCTGATATTTTGCTTGGATGATCTATCCATTGTTGGCAGTGGGGTATTAAAATTCCCTACTATAAGTGTATTGTTGTCTATATCTTTCTTGAAGTCCTCCAGGATTTTCCTTATATATTTGGGTGCTCCTATGTTGGGTGCATATAAGTTTACAATGTTTTGTCTTCTTGAGGGATTCCTCCTTTGAGTACCATGAAGTGACCTTCTGTGTCTCTTTTTATGGCCTTTGTTTTGAAGTCTATTTTGCCTGATATAAGTATTGCTACCCTGGCTTTTTTCTCCTGTCCATTTGTTTAGAATATTTTTTTCTAACCTTTTACTTTCAGTCTGTGTAGGTCTTTTGTTCTGAGGTGGGTCTCTTGTAGGCAGCATATGTGTGGGTCCTGTTTTCTCATTCATTCAGCTACTCTATGTCTTTTAATTGGAGCATTTAATCCATTTACATTTAGAGCTATTATTGATAGGTACTTATTCATTTTTTCCCTTTGTACTTGTGTTCCTCTCTCTCTCACTCCTTTTCTTCATCTTCTTAAAGCAGTCCCTTTAGCATATCTTGCAATGCCAGTTTGGTAGAGGTATAGAAATCCCCATCCAAGGATATTTTCATTGATCTTTAGAGAGAGAGGAAGGGAGAGAGAGAGAGACAGACAGACATTGATGTGAGAGAGAAACATTGATCAGTTTTCTCCCATACACACCCTGACCAGGGATGGAACCCACAACCCAGGTATGCGCCCTGACCAGCAATCTAGCCTACAACATTTTGGTAAATGGGATGACACTTCTACCAGCTGAGCCACCCAGCCAGGGTCCATATAGTACTTCTTTAATGATGTTGATTCTCATCTTAGAGGCCTCTTGGACTGGCTTCTAAACAATAGCCACCAATCCACCACTACTCAAAATGCAGTGGAATTTTAAATCACAGTGTGGTTGAGGTTGTGTAAGTATTGCTGCAAGGCAGGGAAATTAAATAAAAGTCCTCTATGTTCTTTGAGATATCAAAACAGTATTTTTCATAGCATGTTTTGGAGACAGTATATCATGAAAAATGGTTGAGGTATGGAGTGGTTTTGAATTTAACTTTGTGTGTGATCTTGGGCAGGTTAACAACCTCTTCAAACCTTAGTTTCCTCATCTGAATAGCTGAAATGATGTGGAACCCATAGAGTTAATATGGTTGACAAATGCGATAATACAGTGAATTCTTAGTAGACTGTGTGGCACATAGAAAGTGTTAAAAGTTAGGAACCTCTATATAGTGCAGTGTCCTTACCAGGAAGGAGACATAGGTTCCAAGACCAAGGAATAGACGCAGGAGTGGCACCACTTATCATTCCCAATGACCTTCTGGGGAATTTTGTGCTTCTTGTCTCCACAACACTAGGTTCTGCTTAAAGGTCCTGGCCCATTATACCACAAGCTTCAGCTGCTACCAGGACACCAGAGACTCTGTGTGCCCAGAGACTAGCAGGTGAGAAGAGGAGTCACTATACTGGCAGAAGTCATTGACCCTTTGAAGGAGGTAGTGTTTGTTTTACACGGTGGGGTCAGGGAGGAATGCTTGTAAAACTACTTGAGTGCTTCCTGGTACTCTCTTGCCCCAACTGTGAAACAATCCCAGCCTGAGAAAGGATGACTACTAAGGGCTCAGAACTCTGAAGACTGAGGATTTGGGTCACACCACTACGCAAGCTCTAAGGCCTGCTGAGGGTGAGGGGAATTCAGAATGGATAAACGGAGGGGGAGAATACTAGTTGTGGCCCCAACACCAATTGCAGCAATGAGGACTGTAGCTCACCCCGCCTATCTTACTCTTCTGAGTTTCCCCTCAGAAAGAGAACTATGGAGGATCTGCTCCCTAATACTGCATGAGAAGTAAATCTGTGAGGTACAAGGGTGGACTGTGGCATCCATGAAAATGCTCTTCTCAGATCTCTGGCTGTGGAGAACGTACTTTATTGACCATCTTAATTGCTGTGCTCTAAAATCTCTCCCTGCCTTCATCTAGAGGCCATAGTTTCCATAGGTTGCTCCTCTGACCAAGTGCAGAAGGGGTGCTAAGGTAGGTCTGTTCCTGGGAGATGCAGACCTCCTCCAAAGGGTGACTTTGGTTTCGCCTAACTTTCTTAGAACTGCACTGCAGTCTAAGACTCTTCCACTCAACCTTCTTTCCGTCACCTGCATTGAGGTCTGATGGCTCTCACAGTCTTCCCTAGGTCCTCACTCCTCCTCCATGTTGCCTACCAAGGATAACCTCTAATAAATCTCCTGCACATCTAACCCTTCTTGACTAACACACATCCCCAATGTCCATTAAAAGGAGACGGGGTAAACAACATATGGTGCATTTATATAATAGGATACTGCTCAGGATTAAAACACAACGAATGGCTGATACATGTAAATAACATAGATGATTCTTAAAAACATGCTTAGGGAAAAAAGCCAGACATAAAAGAATTCACACTATATGATTCCATTTGAATGAATCACGTGCATCTCTGGGGGGATGGATATTGACTAGAAAGGGATACAAGAAAATTTTCTGGAATGACAGAAATGTTCTACATTTCAATGTGTGTGGTTGCCTCACGGATATTTACATATGTAAAAAGTCATTAAGCTGTACACTTAAGATTTGTGCATTTTAGTGCATGTAAATTTTACCTAATAAAGTATTGAAAAAATAATAAAGGGGATTTATTGGCTTTTGTAACTGGATGTAGACAGGCATAGAGGGCTTCAAGTAGGTTTGATTCATCCATTCAACAATGACGTCAGAAATCTATATTCTATTTTTCCATATGTCTTCTTTTTTAAAAAGATTTATTTATTTATTTATTTTTAGAGAGAGGAAGGGAGGGATAAAGAGAGGGAGAGAAACATTAATGTGTGGTTGCTTCTCATGCGCACCCTCACTGGGGACTTAGCCCACAACCCAGGCACATGCCCTGACTGGGAATCGAACCAGTGACCCCTTGGTTCGCAGGCTGGCATTCAATCCCCTAAGCCACACTAGCCATATGTCTTCTGATGTGTCAGCCTCAACCCAAGCCTAGTTTACCCTTGTATTTATAACATGCCGCCAACAACCTCTTTTTCTGTATCAGAGTGCTAAGAAAATTGCTTTCATAGTTCTTTTAAAAAGAGTGAGTACATTTCTTTCCTGGATGTTGCTAGCAAGTCACAAGTCTTATTGGCCTAATGGATTATGCCCATTACTAAACCAATCCCTATGACCAGGGAAATGCCCCACACAGATTAACTTATATCTGCCTATCCCTGAACAGATCACTTCAGAATGGTGTATGGGGTTATTCTGATTGGACAAGTTGGGGCTTACCCCTGGAGCTAAATTCCACTAATTTTATGGCTGTTTTCTACTACAGGAAATATAGTAGAGTTGAGTAATAGGTCCAATCAACTCAATATTGTTTTAATAATGGTTTTCATTTTTATTTCCCAAATATCTTTCCCTACTCCTAATTCATCCAGTATTTAATATAGACCCAAGCAAAGTTAGCATTATCAGCTAGCTACATTTTAGATGGCATATTCGTCTTCTACACTTTGAAATGGAAACCAGAATAAAATCCATTACTAAATAAGTGATTCTGGGTTGCATGTAGTTTGCTTGTTAGAGGATGACTAAATCTTCATCTCTGGGTCTCACTCTATTCCTCACACCCATCTTATCACTGATTTTTTGTCCCATTCCTGAGGGGCTAAGGATATTTCACAAAGATAATGTTAAAGATTTGTTTTTAAGGTTGGCTGAAAATTTTCCTGACATGAAAAGAGTTGTTGTAAACTGTCATGTGTTCTTCCTGGTGGTCATGGATTTTGGTATTTGTGTTTTCACCCTTGACATTGCCATGCTGTAAAAGAAGTATCTTTAGACACCCAACAGTCTCTTTGAAGTGGAGAGACTATGGGTATCTCCAATTCTCTCACCAGAGGAGAGAGATCAGAGTAATACAGGCCTAGAGACCCTGCCCATATGGTCCCTTGGTGAGAATTACAAAAAGGCACTCAAATGCAATTCTTTAGGTCCAGGGCTGGACAAATCGAGTGCAGGTTAGATTTCAGTCCCTATTTGCCCCTGTGTCTAGATGTCATATGCCCTCCACAGGACTTTGCCACTTCCTTTTCACATGACACCATAGCCTCTTAACTCATCCTTTGCCCCTAGGCTCTTATTCTCCTCCCTTTGGGTCCTGTATATTTGTCTGATAAACCTTCTTAAAATACTGCTTTTTATCATGTTCCTCTTCTGCTCAACACCTTTATGAGCTTATCTCTGCCAACCTAAGAGAATTCAGATTCCTTAAGTTAGCATTTTAAAGCTTTTTCACAACGCTGGCTGGTGTGGAAGTTGGTGGAAGTATCCTCCCATAACTGAAGGGTTGCAGGTGAGATCCCTGATTAGGGCACATACCTAGGTGTTGTCCAATCCATGGTGGCACACATGGGAGGCAACCAGCAACTGATGTTTCTCTCCTGATGTTTTTCTCTCCTGATGTTTTTCTCTCTCTCCCTTCCTCTTTCCTTTCTTTTCTCTCTAAAAACAATGAAGAAAAAAAAGGTCTTTAGTAAGGATAAAAAATATAAAGCTTTTCACAATGTCTATCAAGTCTCCTTTACAGTCTCCTCACCATAATCTTTGTGTTCCAGTTAACCTAGAGTACATACTTGCCTCTTGGGGGAGGCCTGGGGGGATGGACCTATTGAGAAAAAACAATAACAAGAACTCCTGAACACGGACAACAGTGTGGTGATTGAAGGGGTAGGGTGGGGAGAGGGGGAGATGGAAGAGGTTATAAGGGGGATAAATGGCAATGGAAAAAAATACAATAAAGGAGGAGGGGTGGGGCAGGGAGAGCAACGCAGGAAAAATTTGGGCAACTGTAATTGAACAACAATAAAAAAATGAGAAAAATATAAAAAATAGCAAAAAACCTCAAACTATTATAACCTAGAGTACTTGCTATTCCCAACCACATTTTACATATCCCCGGAAGTCTTACATGCCATGTCACTACCATCTGTATTTATATATTTGTTTATTTGTTTAATGTCTGTTTCCCAAACTAGACTATAAGCTCCACATTGTATGCTGACTTTAGTATACAAAGCATTAGGACAGTTATGCTAACATCAACAAATCATTATTATTTTAATCTGAACCAACATTTAGGCTAACCTTGAAAAGAGCTGGCAGATGTCAACAATGGTCTCACACAGCTCTAAATAACACTACCTTCAGTATTTACTCCCCACAAACCGCATATTAATAAGACCTTACTTTGGGTCTCATTATTATTCTAGCTGTTCATAGTTTCAGTGTATTATGGTTGCTTATCACACAAGTCACTGCTGCTTTTCCTTCTCATCTTTCTTCTTTTTCTTTACCTTCCTCTTGTTTTTGTCCCTTTTTCACCTCCTTTTTTTTTTTTTTTTAAGTTTCACTATTTGGTTAAAGCCAATGGAAGGGTTCTAGTGCTTCTCTGAGAAATTTAACTGCCAACTACCTTCTAAATTACACCACCTGATATCCCATTTCTGACCAAAATCGAGTCCCTGTCCGGGAGAGAGAATATATGGTCACTTTGATCCTATCCTTACAAAATCCTTTAGCTCCTGGTTGAGACAATTACAGCGTTGAAAGGACATTTCACTGGACTTAGAATTCAACAATGTGGGTTGGAGTTCTGCTTCTGGCACTCATTTTCTAGTAACCTTGATTATGACACAACTTTTCTGAGTCTTTCTTCACAGGCAAAATGAGGATAAAGATGCTAGTCAATTAGGAATGAATAATAGGGTTACAAAGCGGCATTTAGGGTCCAAATCAAATTAGGATTTGTGGTCAGCACAATTCAGCGAATTTTCTTCAGCAATGCTTTGTTTCTTAGCTGAAAACTGTAAAGCACTGTATCAGTTTTAAGTATCATTGTTAATAGATGCCCTTGCCTCCCTATCTTCCTGCAACTTACTGTGTATCAATTCCCAGTCCCAGCACTTCAGGCCTACATGTTTTCTTTTTTCCATTCTTACTGCTCAGACTGTCTTAAACAATGTAGTACCCTTCACTATATTTAACTTACAATGCCTCACACATAGGTTATTTATTTGTATTTGTTTAAAAATGGCAATATACCAGAAAACACAAAGTGTAACTTCATGGTCAATTAAAAAAAATCACCCTGCTACTCTAGGTACAGGATAGATAATAAATATTCATTATATCAGTTTTTAATAATAACAGGGCAGAAGCACTTTATTCATGGAAATTTTTGTTTTCCTACTGTCATCTGAATTTAGGCCGCTAAAAACTCATGACCAGATTATTGGAATAGGTACCTATGAGGTTTCTATATTTCCCATCTCCCTCCTTCAAATAGATTCTCCATATCACAGCCAGATCATTCATTCATTCATTCATGAAACATTTATAGCGGATTTTTAATGTACTAAGTATAAAGCACAGATTAATTTGGGCAAAGATGTGAAAAAAATAGGTTATATTCACTGTTATAATGCTATATAGATGTCTAACAGTTTTCACTGTGCTGGTTTCCCATTGTCCATATTGTATATTCAACTTTAAATTCCTTAACCTGGCATTTAAGATTATCCATAATTTGGCTTTAAAAGACCTTCTAATTTTTATTTGCCACTATTTTTATAACCAGGTTTATTTTTAACAGAGCCATGAAAATGACTCGTAATTTCAGCTTTTGGGTTTTTGCTGAAGTTGTTCAACCCAATTAAAATTTCCTCCCTGAGCCTGTGGCCTATTCGAATCCTACTTATTCTCCAACATCTAGACGGAATAAGACTATACAGTAGAGTTTTTCCTCTCATAATTTCTATTCAAAGTGATCATTCTTCTAATTCCCAAAATAATTACTGCTTCAAGTCACTTGACAATCCTCTGAAGCTATTGCTTTTTTTATTGTTCTAGTCTTTTACTGTTATTTAACTTTTAGTATGTTTCATCTTATCTCACTAACTAGATGTTAAGCTACCAGAGGTGAGATTGTTTTTTGTTTAATGGTATTTTGGAAAAGGTCTAGCAATCACTAGGGTCACAATATAAATAAGGTAACAACAGATTTAGATATTTTAACGAGATTGGTAAAGAAGACTCATATAAATGAAGAGTATACTATATTTATGAAGACTCAATTATAAAGATATTAGTTGCCCCCAAATTAATCTATACATTTAATGTAATTCCAAGAAAAATCCCTGCAGGACAGACGATAAATTATAGTGCAAAAAATAGACTGAAGTAGAAAATGTGATCCTCACTCTAATAAAAGTTTACAGTCAGTTGGGGAGTCTGACATTATACACAAATATATAAAACTATGTACAACTTGTTATAAATAATATGAAGGTGTAGAAAGCTGCGCCAAGTAAGGAAAAATATGAAAGAACTAATTTAGATTAGGGACAGGAGATCAGACAATTCTAACAAAAACCACACATAGTGTTTTTGTTTCCTACGATGCAAACGGCTAAACCCTCCAGGTCCCTAAGGGAGGGCAACCGCTGCGGCGGTGAGATCTTGGAGCTTCACTGACCGTCCAGTCAGGGGATCGTGCGACTTTGCCTGACTCTGGAGGGGACCGCCGACTGTATTCTACATCGTTGTGGGGCGAGAAGAATTTTCATCACTTGAACTTGGCGATTTTTTCCCGGTCTATTGCTAGCATTTTTCTGCCAGATCCTATGCAGTAGCCTGATTTTGAGAGGGTTTTTTCTCCCTGTGCCCACAAGCCTAGAACTTCACGGAAGCGGATCCTTGGATGGCTCGCGGCCCGGCCACTTGACTTGTTCACACAGGGTACCTCCTCTGGCCGGGCGGCAGGTGGGTTGCAGGCATGCGAACTGCCGAGGGTACCCGGCGCTCCCCAACCCTAGGTGGCCGTCGGCCGCGCGCGAGCGCTCGGCGCACGTTCCGGGCTGTCTTCGCCTGGCGCGCGCTGCCGCCTGGAGCTCGTCCCCGTCCCTTCTTGAGCTCGCGGCTGCACGGACAGCGCGCGCCGCCTCACGCTAGTCGTCCGGCAGTCCCGGTCGGCCTTCGCGGCGCGCGCACCGGGCCGGCCCAGGCACCCGCTTCGGGCAGGCCGGCCCGCAGGTTCGCTCGCCCCGCCTCCCCACCCCCGCCCCGGCGCCGCAGCTGGGCGCTTGCGCGGGGCGCGTGGCCGTGGTCGGGGTCTCCGCCGCAATCTGTGTAGCCGCGGCCGCCGCCGCCTCAGTCAATCAGTCAGTCCCCAGCAATGGCGGAAGGAGGTGAGCGAGAGGAGCTGCTCTCGCCGCCGCCAGTCTCTCCGGCCAAGCGCCTGTGCTCGTGGCCCAGCCCGCGGGCTCACCACCCTCGCGGTTCGCCCGGGGCGGGCAGCGGCGGGGCGGGGGGCGTCGGCGGTAGCTGCCTGGCCCCCGGGGCCCGCCCCCACCTGCAGCCCGAGTCCTTGCTGGACTGCGCCGCCAAGACGGTGGCAGAAAAGTGGGCGTACGAGCGGGTGGAGGAGCGCTTCGAGCGGATCCCGGAGCCCGTGCAGCGCCGCATCGTCTACTGGTCCTTCCCGCGGAATGAGCGGGAGATCTGCATGTACTCCAGCTTCCAGTACCGGGGCGGCCCGGCCGCCAGTGCGGCTGGCTGCGCCGCGGGGGCTTCGCCGGCCGAGGAGGGGCCGCCGCCACCCCCAGGGGCCGCCGCTCCGGCCGGCTCCGCCCCCGGGGCTACCGCGGCGGGGGCGTCTCCCGGTCAGGGCGCAGGGGCGGGAGCAGCCGGCGAGGCGCTGCCGTTCCGCCGGGGCATCCGTCTGCTGGACAGCGGCTCCGTGGAGAACGTGCTGCAAGTCGGTAGGTGCTCGGCTCTTCTCTGGTCCCTGGCTTCTTCTCCCGCAGGTGCCTTCTTTCTGCCCGAGCCCTGGCGCGAGACCTCAGCTTTCTGCCCAACTCCTGTTCCCCTGCTCAAGGACACACTACCCACGTAAAAACTTTTCTCAACATTTCGTTCAGGTCCACTGCTGCTCTTTCCCCCCCACTGGCTCTTTACCCCCGTTTCACTTTGTTTGAAGAGTGAATAGGTCTCTTTTTTACTCTATTTTACACCCACATCTAAGACAAAAAAGATGGGGAGGAATGCCTTCTTGGATGTACTAATTTCTGGAATGCGTTTGTCTGATTTAAGTTTAGACAGGAGAGAATTGTTAGTGAATCTGGAGCAAGCGGTTTTAATAGGGAATGTTTGAGGGACAGGCTGTCAAACGCTGTCTATAGTCTTACCATGTTGAAGCTGGGTATAATTTTAAAATTGAAAAAAATAAACAGAATTAATTTCAAGTAATTAAAAATGCCCGCTTTAGGTTCTTTTTTTTTTTTTTTTCCTGGACCAGCAGTACTTGGGAATCTAGGCTGCGGACTTAACAATAACCGAAGATGGAAATGTGACAGCTTCGCTTCTCCACACCCTCACCCAAGAAAAAAAAAAGCTACACAATCTGGAGTGGGGGTGGGGTCTGTCTTCCTTGTCACACTGGGGTAAATAAAAAGGTGGTCACGTTGGGTTTTTCAAATGCTTCTCATTTAACAAGTCTTCGTATTTGCTTTCTGTTTTATCTTTTTTGTTTGTGGGAAAATGAAAAATGATTTCTTTTTCTTTTACTCTTTCGGAGCTTCTAGTCAGTTTGTTACGTTTATTAAATATACAAATACAGTAGTTCCGATTTGTGGGATGGTTAGGGAGAAAGGGAAAAAAATGACATTGTTTAACATTGACTTGCTATGTGGAAAACTAAAGCACTGATTTATTTTCTGTTGGATTATTATAGCATTTTGGAAGTGCACATTATCTCTATGCACTTTATGGTACAGTATATGCTCATATTTATTGAAAAATACTGATTTTTGAAAAGAGCTGGAGAGAAGTCGAGTTTAGAATTAAACACAGGAACACACACACATACACTCCAAACATCTAGCTCTCTCCTACCCAGGTAACACTAGCATACTCTTTTTTTCTTTTGAAGAGTGGTACATTGTGGTGTTTCATGTAATCTATTTCTGAGAATCACTGAATCCTGTGTTTCTTTTTAATACAAAAGTATACCACAATTTATTTTGCAAATGTGAAATGTAAATTTATCTAAATTCATCCTGTGTCAGAATACCGTGACAGTGGATTGAGGAAGTTTTATTTGAAAAAGGCTAGTCCTTTGTGTATTTGTGTGTACTTTTGAAAGAATGAATTGAGTAATCAGATAATTACAATGTACAGCTTTAACACTGAAATACTGAAAACAAGAAAATGAGTCTAGAAATTTATTAGTCTGTAAACTTCTTTGTGTAAGCTTAGATCGGTTAACTTTTAAGATTTTAGTTTATAATATTTTAAATTGAAACGTGTCGATTTAACTGGTTGTTTTATAGTAGAGATGGATTTGAAAGAATTTTCAAACTTGACGAGGCAAATGAGGGAGAGGAAAAGTTTTAAAGCGGTATATATTTTGAAAGTGACTATAATGTCAATTTCCAAATGAAATCAGATTTTATGGATGATCCCGGTCACATTTAAATCGGATTTTTTTTCGTGATATGATATGATAGCATGCTTATTAAGGGTGATGAGCTTTTGTGTGACAGTTTCGGGGACTGGAGAAAAGATTCTCACTTTGGATTTCATAGATGAAGGTAGGTAGGAGAATGAATTAATCACTTTTAGGTATGTAATGCTATTTGAGAACCATGAACTGTGTAATCTTTATTCTTCTGTCCTTAATTTATGCTAATGATATGGAAGAAAGGGATATGCCATTCTGTTTCATTATGAGTTCTGTATCTGGCATGAACCACCTTTGAATATGTAAAATTAAAGACTGATCCGTCATAAACTTAAAATGTGAGTATGTGACTTAATCAAAAGACAGGTTTTATAAAAATATTGCCAAAAGATAAGTGAGAAAGTAATTTAGAAAGCAGGATGGTTATGTTCTTCAGTTTATAACTGAAACTTCAAACTCAATTTAATTATTAAGTGGTGCTAATTAAACATTCTGCATATTACTTTACTCTTTCCAAGGCATAGTTAACAACCTCAGAACTGGGA
Source organism: Mormoops blainvillei (assembly GCA_004026545.1). Lineage (NCBI taxonomy): Eukaryota > Metazoa > Chordata > Mammalia > Chiroptera > Mormoopidae > Mormoops > Mormoops blainvillei. The sequence goes on along the minus strand of PVJD01004198.1, from coordinate 125,880 downwards.
AGTTAGCAAAGCCTGGTGCTTTTGGAAGGAAGGGAAAATAGGGTATTTCTATAACAACACTCTTTTAAAGAAAAGATTCCTAAAGGGATCTAAATGAAGAAAAGAAAAAGACCTTAAAATAAAAATAAATATACATTTTTAAAATGAAGAAAACGGCACAACACAAAATTTTTTGAAGGAAAACAGACAATGAGAAAAACTGGCACAAAAAGTAGGTATATTAAATTCAGTAACTTCTGATTACTTTTCACATGGAATCTGGTAATGGGAAATCATGGAATGACTGGAAAGCAAGTACTCTATAGGAAACATCAGATTTTGAATCAGAACTAAAACATTCCCAGCTTGATGTAAACAAATGGGAGAACTATAGGTTGTTTAAAGCTCCAAGGATACATTTCTTTTACGTGTAACTGTTGAATCAGAAGTATTGTTCCTTTTAAAAGGGGGAAATTGTAAATTAGTCTTTTCATGGACATCTGTAGGTTTGAAGCTGTGTGAATAGACTTAGAGTCTGATCTCTCAGTATTATGAAGGTGATAGAGTTCAGATGCTTTAAGCATCTGCATTTTTAAACTGTGTAAGAAACCCATGTAAATAGTAGTAGTATAAACCTTGGGAAAATACTTACACAGGAGTCTGCAGATGGTATAAGAATGGGACAACTATAATTTACTAATAATTTTTAAATGTGGACCCTTTTTTGCTGTCCATCATATTTTAAATTAATATCTTTTTGTTTGATAAAACTTAAAAAGAAATCTGTGCCTTTTGAAGGAACTCTGAATTGACTGAGGGAAAGGAAGCATTAACAGTTTTTCTTTAATTGCGGAAATATTATTTATTTATATATTTAGATTTTTAAAAATGGGGTAAAGCCATGCAGGGGCTTTCTGTGCTGATATAGCCTAATTATATAAATATTTATCCAGAAATTTTCATAGATTCTGACAGCTGACTTCAACAAAACCCTAGACTGTTTTTAGCCCACACATTTTCTAATAATCACGTAATTTGTCATTAGATAATCTTCACTACCTTATGTGGAAAAAGTGTAGTTACAAAGTCAATTATAATAAAAAGGTCCATTTTAGGAAGTTATCCATAGTCTAAACATCAAGAAGTAAGTTTATAATTTCGAGCACTGTGTATTATCAATAAATGTCTATGAATTTTTTCTGTAGTACAATTTTTGTGAAATGCAGTGGAAACAAGTATTACAATTGTTAATTTTTTATATAATTTGTTTTGATCTATATTATTTGGCGGAACAAAAGATATCCTTGCCTAAAAAGCTTTATAACATGTGTTTTACTGAGACTAGATATAAAATCATAATAAAACTTCATGTGGGGAAAAATTACTTAATTTATGTGTAAGGTACTCCAACACAGGAGGCAGTGGCATACCTTTAAGGGGTAAGTGGTAACAATTTTTTGGGTAGAAACTTATCAAATTTTAAAATCACTTTGCCTTTTTTTGTTGTTGTTAGCAGTGAGTTCTCTACGTGTCCCTCCCCACCAACCATATCACACACAATCTTCAATCAATGTTTGTTGAATAGTGAACATTAAGAATGGTTCCCTGGCTGGTGTGGCTCAGTGGATTGAGTTCTGGCCTGTGAACCAAAGGGTCACTGGTTTGATTCCCAGTCAGGGCACATGCTTGGGTTACAGGCCAGGTCCCCAGTTGGGGGTATGCAAGAGGCAACCACACATCGATGTTTCTCTCCCTCTCTTTCTCCCTCCCTTCCCCCTCTCTAAAAATAAGTAAAATCTTAAAAAAAAAAAAGAATGAACATATCAGTGTAATATAACTAAAAAAGAAAAAAAGAGAAGCCTGGGTTTTTAGTATGAATGTGATATCAGAAGATATGGAGAAAACTCCAATCTTGTACATATAATAAACTGATAGCATTAAGTAGTATGAGTATTACAACATGTGTGTATCTTTTATGTTGATCATCTATTTTGTGGGAAAAATGATAATTTATCAGTTTCTTCAAATGAAAACTTTATGTGCATTCTTACTGAAGGCGACTGTCTCAAGGATAGAGCTTTAGATTTTAAAGATAATGAATAAACTAAAGGTAGTGGATTTTATTTTAGAGGTTATCTCTATTTTGGGAATTTTAAAATATGTTACTGAAGTGTGAGTACAAAGTCTAAATTTTGAAATGAAAGGGATGGAAATTTATGCTTATGTGAAACAATTTTTCTCTTATTAATGAATGGCTATTAAAAATCAAGACATTAACTGTCAGTATCCTATTATGGTGATGATTGTATGAATATATACACATATGTTAAAAACATAAAGTTGAGTTTACTGTATTAGACTGTAGAAAATAATTTTTAAAACTCAAGACATTAATATATTGGTAAATTAATGTATAAGAGAGATACTGGAAATGCTGTATTAGCTTTCCACGGCTGTTGTAACCAAGTGCCACATTCTGGGTGGCAAATATATGTTCTCACAGTCTGGAGGCTAGAAGCCTGAAATCAAGGTTTCCGCAGGGCCTTACTCTTCTGAAACCTTTGGGGAATCCTTCCTTGCCTGTTCATAGATCTGGTGGTTAGCCGGCAGCCTTTGGCATTCCTTGGCACTTAGCTGCGTAACTCCAATCTTTGCCTTCTTTGTCATGTGGCATTCTTCCCGTGTGTCTCTGTCTTCACATGGCTGTGTTATTAAGGACATCAGTCATATGGAGTAGGGGCCCATCCTACTCGAGTACGACCTCATTTTAACTAATTACATGTGCTGTGACCCTATTTCCAAATAAGGTCATGGTCTGCATACCATTTTCGAGGGGGCACAATTCATAAGTGTCTCATACTTGTTTTTTGTTGCATAACAGAGTTTCATGTGAGTTTTAATCTTTTTTACATTGGATGTAGCTTAAATTTAGAATCACTGCATTTATTAGGTAAACATTATTTCAATTTAGCTGATTCAGTTTGCATGATTATTTAATATTTTTAATACATGTGGAACTTTGGACAAGTAAGTGGTTATTTAAAGGTTAAATCTGTCATTCTGGTTTATATTATTTATAAAAAATGATGACTGTGCAATCCAGCAGTCATATGTGGATGACCAGATTACTGTGGAATTTTTTTTTTTTTGGAATTTTTTTTCATGCATACCGTTTATAACCCGTCTTTAGAAATAGGTAACCGTGAATGCATATGAACTGTGTCTTACTCAGTTTCTAAACCCCAAGTTATATGGTTTAGAATTAGAGTTTGATATTTGATAATAGATTTCACTACAATCCATTCCAGATTACTTTATTTTATTTATTTTTAATATGAGGATTTTTTAAAATGTTATTTGTTTATTTCTAGAGAGGGGAAGGGGAGATGAAAGAGGGAGAGAAATATCAGTGTGTGGTTGCCTTTCGTGCGCGCCCTATTGGGGACCTGGCCTGCAACCCAGGCATGCTCCCTGACTGGGAATCCAACTGGCGACCCTTTGGTTTGCAGGCTGGCACTCAGTCCACTGAGCCACAGAGCCAGGGCCATTGCAGATTACTTTTATGTGAATTTTCTACCTTGTGGTTTATTTATAGGCTCTTTCCTAATACATACCACATGCTTCTGGGCCACTCTTAGCCTGTCATCAAGGTGGTATGTCAAGAAAATCAGCTCATTTTAATATTAGTGTTATCATTATATGATCATATAGTAAATTATCCTGCTACTTTTACTAATTACATACAGCTAACTGGTTAATTTTTGGTTTTCAGTATTGAGAAAAATTGACCTCCCTCTTATGTATATTGTGATATCCCCTAAGTTTGTGTTCAGTAAATGTTTATTGAATGAATGAGTAAATAGTTATATACTTTTTTAGTCCAGGCCAGGTGCCTCAGTTGGTTGGAGTGTCGTCCCATACACCAAAAGGTTGTGGGTTCGATTTTCTATTGGGGCACATACCTAGGTTGAGGATTAGATTCCTGGTTGGGGTGTGTACGAGAGGCAACTGATGGATGTTTCTCTCTTACATTGATGTTTTTCTCTCTCTTTCTCTCTCATCAATAAACATAACCTTGGGTGAGGATTAAAAAAACTGAAAAAATTTGTTGCATAACTTTTAATATATTTATATAGTATCTTTTCATTGATTTATATGTTACTGGAACCTAGGAGATATACAAGCATTTTGTAACTTTCGGATGTTTCTGATTTTTCAAACATTATATAGATTAAAAGTACCCTTGCAGCTTATTTTTAACTGGTTCTTGACACATTCAGTGAGCATTTAGTCACCTATGTAGAGTAAGGCTCAGTACGTAATCGTTTACCTGTTTTTGCTGGAATTCATTCCAAAATATATTGTATTTTCCTACCGTAGAATGCAGATTGGACACTAAACATTTTTGGATGATGGAAATGTTCTCTATCATGATTACAGTAGGGGTTTTATGACTATTCGTCAGAGCTTACTGAATTGTACACATGAAATTGGTAAATGTTATCGAATATAAATTATCCATCAAAAATTTGATTTTGAAGGAAAGAATAGTGGGTTCCAGTCTTGGTTTCACATTAAAGTCGCCTGGGGAGATTTTTAAAAAGACAGTGCCTACCCCAATTTAATTAAATCAGAATCTGTTCAGAACAGAACTGAACTTAAGAATTTTTTAAAAAGCTTCTACGTAGTTTTATGTGCAGCCAAGGTTTGAAAAACACTGCTCTAGAAAAATGACCACCTTTATTAGTGTTACCAACATTTTATTTTGTTTTGTTTATTTTATTTTGTTTAAAGATTTTATTTATTAATTTTTAGAGAGGGGAAGGGGGGAAGAGAGAGGGGGAGAGAAAAATCAATGTGTGGTTGCCTCTTAAGCGACTTGGCCCACAACCCAGGCATGTGCCCTGACTGGGAATCTAACCGGTGACCCTTTGGTTTGCAGGCCGGTGCCCAATCCACTGAACCATACCAACCAGGGCTGTTATCAACATTTTAAAACTTATTATAGGCAATAAAACATTATGTAATCTTTATTACACAATGCTATTGATCATGTCACGTCACCTTCCTTTTCTGCTTCAGTATATTCTCTTATTTATCTTTAGGTTTATTAATGGATCTCAGGAAAATTATTCTTCTACCACTTAAATAACGTCTGTGTTTTGGAAGGGTCTTATGCAAAAGTATATAAATTCTTTATCATTGTCACCATCAAAAGACACTAGTATAAATGTGTTGCCAACATATTTTTTCATGTTTATTCATTCATTTGTAAAACTTAAATTTAATACTTTTAATATTCTATGAAATTTAGAACATAATTCCTATATTTAAGGAGTATACACTTTAGTATAGAATACAAATATAAAATAGCATTTAACATCATGTTTTGTAATAATAGACATAATTATTATGGAGGCAAAGAGTAGGAAGTGATTACTAGAGAAATGGTGACAGCTGTATATATCGCTCTATTTTAATATAATTCCAAGGATAAATATTAAAATTATGTCTAATATGTAAGAAGAGTGAAAACACTATTACTGAGAAGTTAGATTAACCCTTTATGAAGCTCCTTCTGTAATGACATTTCTATGTCCCGTAATACTAGATGTTAGTTGATACAAAAGAGTAGTATCAGCAGGCAGGAAGATGACAAATATAATACCAGATACTAATCCTTTTTCTCGGAATAAATTTTTACAGATTTCTGTCTGTAATATAGCTTTGTTATTTTTATAATTCTTTAAAAAAAAATTGTTGCTTCTTGCCCTAGCTGGTGTGGCTCAGTGGATTGAGTGCCAGCCTGCGAACCAAAGGGTCACCAGTTGGATTCCCAGTCAGGGCACATGCCTGGGTTGTGGGCCAGGTCCCTAGTAGGTGGCGTGTGAGAGGCAACCACACATAGATATTTCTCTCCCTTTCTTTCTCTCTCCCTTCCCCTCTCTAAAAATAAATAAATAAAAATCTTAAAAAAAAAGTTACTTCTTTTAGATACAAATATATGATAGAGCTAATGAGCAAAATAGAGTTTTATCTATTCAGTCATTATCTGGTGGTCTGTAAGCAATAGGAAAATGTTATTTTGTCTTTGAAAGCCTTGGAGATGATTTTATTATATATATATATATATATTTTTTTTTTCCCCTACTCATTCATGATTTTATTGAATGAAAGCCCCCAGCATTAATATGTTCTGGAAAAGCCAAACCGTTTGTTTATTTCTTATTGTTTGTGCTATTACAGTTGTGCCATTTTTCCCCTTTTGTCCCCTTCCACCCAGTCCCACCCACTCCCTCAGGCAATCCCTACTCTGTTGTCCATGGCTATGGGTCATGCATGTATGTTCTGTATGTTCTTTGGCTACTCTGTTTGCTATACTGTACTTTATATCCCCACGATTATTCTGTAACTACCAATTTGCACTTAATCTCTTCACCTTATTCACCCATTCTCCTGAACTCCCTCCCCATCTGGCAACCATCAAAATGTTCTCTGTATCTGTGATTCTGTTTCTGTTCTGCTTGTTTATTTTGTGTTTTAGAGTCAATTTTTGATAGCTATGTATTTATTATCCTTTCATTGTTCATATTTCTTCTTCTTCTTCTTCTTAAAGGAGACCTTTAACATTTTATATAATACTGGTTTGGTGGTGATGAACTCCTTTAGCTTTTTCTTTTCAGGGAAGCTCTTTATCTGTACTTTGACTGTAAATGATAGCTTTGCCGGGTGGAGTAATCTTGGTTGTAGATCCTTGCTTTTCATGACTTTGAATATTTCTTGCCATTCCCCTCTAGCCTGCAAAGTTTCTGTTGATAAATCAGCTGACAGGCTTAGGGGAATTACCTCATAGGAAACTAACTGCTTTTCTCTTGCTGCTTTTAAGATTGTCTCTTTGTCTTTGACCTTTGGCATTTTAATTATGATATGTCTTGTTGTGGGTCTCTTTAGTTCATTTTGTTTGGGACTCTCTGTACCTTCTGAACTTGTATGTCTATTTCCTTCACCAAGTTAGGGAAATTTTCTGTCATTTTTAAAATAGATTTGCAATTTCTTGCTCTCTTCTCTTTCTAGCACCCCATTATGCAAATGTGTGTATACTTGAAGTTGTCCCGAGGCTCCTTACAGTATCCTCATTTTTTGGATTTTTTTTCTATTTGCTGTTCCGATTGGGTGTTTTTTTGTTTCCTTATATTCCAAATCACTGATTTGATATTCAGCCTCATCTACTCTACTGCCAATTTCCTGTAAATTATGCATCATTAGTTAGTATATCCGTATTTCTGGCTGGCCTTTTTTTATGTTGTTGAGGTTCTTATTAAGTTCATTGAGCATCTTTATAACCACTGTTTTGAAATGTGCATCTAGTAGATTGCTTGTCTTCATTTTGTTTAGTTCTTTTTCTGGAGTTTTGTTCTGTTTTTTTATTTTTGCCATGTTTCTTCATCTCCTCATTTTGGCAGCCTCCGTGTGTTTGTTTCTACGTATTAGGTAGAGCTGCTCTGTCTCCCAGGCTTGATAGATTGGCCTAGTGTAGCAGATGCCCTGTAGAGCCCAGTGGCACAGCTTTCCCTTTTACCCAAGCTTTACTGAAGGTGCACCTATGGTGTGGGCTGTGTACACCTTCATCTTGTAGTTGAGCCTGTAGTTGTGGGACATCTAGGGCAGCCACCATCTGTGTCCTCTCTGGGATCACACATCATAAGCTACAAAGCAGTCTACAGATGGCTGCTACTTGTGCTGGGCTTGGAGGTGCCCAAGAGAGGCCACGCTGTGAACCAAGGCTGGCTGCTGCTATTGCCAGGCCTGGGGCAACTTAACAAGAGGTACAGGGCTTGCTGAAGCCAGATGCTGCTTGTTTGAGAGGATTTAGGAAAATCTGAAGCATGGGACAATACAGACCATTCATATGGAAGAGCCACTGGAAACAGCTTGGGTGGGCCTGAAAGTTGGTTGGGAAGGCCTCAGGAAATCACCAGGGTGAGACAAACAGTGTATGCCAGGTTGAGGGAGAATCAGATATGGCAACTGCCAGCTTTGTTGGGGGAGGGCCTAAAATGGAAAAATGACCCTGACCAGCCCTGCTGTCTGGGAGAAAGCTGTCCCTGGCTCTTTCCCTGATGCTGGACAATTCATTTCCTCCCTGTATGTCTCTGATGCCTTTTAATCTGCTGCTCTGGCACTGGAGCTCAGAGGGAGTGAGTCTGAGTAAGTCTGTGCACAGTCCCTTTAAGCAGAACTGCCTGGTATTCTAGCAGCTTCTGTCGTCTGTAGTCTCAATCCTTGCGGGCTTTTACAGTCAGAAGTTATAGAGACTTACCTTCCTGGCACTGGAACCCTGGGCTGGGGGACCTGGTGTGGGGCTGGGACCCTTCTCTCCTGAAATATCCCTCCCAATTTTTATCCACTGCATATCTGTGCGGTACCAGCCTGTTCCATGTCTCTGCCACTCCTATCAGTCTCAGTGTGGAATTTCTTTAATTCCATAGTTGTAGGACTTCCATAAAGCTCAATTTCTGATGGTTCTGAATGATGGTTGTCCTGTAGTTTAGTTATGATTTTGATGTGGTTTTACAAGGAGGTGAGCCATGTTTACTGATGCCACCATTTTGACCAGGAGTTCCGCCTGTTTTTATTTTGCTTAGATATATCGACACTTACCAAACTGACATACTGGCAAGCATCATTAACATGTATTGATTTATATTATCACTATTATAATGTAGTACAATATAATTACATACATGTAGGGACTATGCAGCAGGTAGCCTCAGAATTATGGCTCCTCACTACATCTCAGTTTTGAGGATAAATTAATGTAAAGTATTTAGGGCAGTGCCTAACACTTATTAGGCACCACATAAATATTTTCTATTATTATACCAAAATTATTATGTATTTGTTACTTTCTTCAACCTTCTTTCCACCTCTGAAGCCTTTTTTTGTGCTTTCACTTGCTATGTTAAAATCGATCTCTTAAAGGTCACCAGTGACCTCATAATTACGAAACACAGTATACATTTTTCAGTCCTCATCCTTCATTTCCTTTGTATAGAATTTTCTGTAGTCTACTGCACCTTCGTCTTGAAATACTTCTTCCTAGATTTTCATTTTACTTCACCATTCTGGTTTTCTTTCTACCTTCTTTCTTTATTCTGTTACCCCACAAAAGTAAGATACTGCCCAAGCTTTCTTATTTAGCAGTTTCCTTTATTTCTATAGCTTCAGTTACTGTTTTGTGAACATAGGTTAGCATCATATAATGTAGTGGCTTAAATTTTGTTTAAAGCAACTCTGTTCATTTTCAAATGAAATCTAAATGGCATTCCAGTTTTTTTTTTGCAGCTGAAAAATTTGAGCTGTTTTGGGAGTTGGGATGGGGCCCAGGACTCTATCAGTTTGGTTATCTTTTTCCCTTTGAGTCCCTGATACACTTCCAAATAATCTTGTATTGAGCTTTGGAATCAGGAGATATGCCTTAATCTCTAATCTCTAAAAGTGTCAGGATTTTTGTGAGATTCTAAGTAAACTAATATATGTAAAAGTACTTTATAAGTGACACCATGCAAATAATATGACTGTTAAGTCTGTATCCTTGTTTCTCTCAGGTCAGCATGTATATTTCCCCACTAGATATTCCTAAATGGATACCTTTTTAGTCACTCAAAATCAACATGTTTGATAAGAGATTAATGTCCAGAATATATAAAGAACTCTTACTACTCAACAACAACAAAATAACGTGATTAAAAAAATGGGCAAAGAACTTGAATAAGTACTTGGACAATAAGCAAATGCAATACTGGGCAATATTGGACAATAATGGACAATAAGCAGATGCAAAGATGCCTAACATCACTTAGCATTAGGGAAATGAAACTCAAAACCACAATGTGACACCATTTCATACCATTAATTAGGATGGCTATTACAAAAAAAACAAAACAGAAAATAGGGGGCTAGCCAAGATGGAGGCATAGGTAGATATGCTTCACTTCCTCATGCAACCAAAAGGATAACAACCAATTTAGAAACAAAATACAACCAGAACTGCCAGAAAATAGAACTATATGGAAGTTCAACAACTAAGGAGTTAAAGATGAAACTCATCCAGACTGGTAGCAGGGGTGGAGACGGGCAGCTGGGGTGGAGAGGACGTGCAGCAAGGTGGCAACTGGCAGACGGGTGGGCGAGGCAGTGGCTGGTATACTTGGTGATCCAATATTCATGTGCAGATAAACTGGGAGGAACAGCTGGGGAGTGAGACACTGTGTAACCCAGGGTTCCAGCGCCAGGAAAATAAGGCATGAAACCTCTGGCTGTAAAGTTCTGTAGGGGTTGTGGTGATGGGAGAAACTATCAGTCTCACAGGAGAGTCTGTCAGAGGGGCCCATGGGGTCCTAGAACGTATACAAGTCCACCCACCCAGGAATGAAGACCAGGGCAGCACCATGAAGGGCCCAGTTCTCTTGTGGGGAGCAGGGGAAGGGACGGAAAGCAGGACAAAGCCAAGCAAGCAACATTGTTCCCTCTCTGACCCCTCCCTTGCATACAGTGCCACAACACAGAGAAGTGGGTTGCCCGGCCCTGGTGAATACCTAAGACTCCTCCCCATACAACGTAACAGGTGCACTGAGACAAAGAAATATGACCCAAATGAAAGAACAGATCAAAACTCTGGAAAAAGAGCTAAGCAATGAGGAGATAGCCAAACTATCAGATGCAGAATTCAAAGCACTGGTAATCAGGATGCTTACAGAAATGACTGAGTACAGCTGCAAAATAAAGAAAGAAATGAAGGCTGTACAAAGTGAAATAAAGCAAAATATATAGGGAACTAACAGTGATGGGAAGAAAACCGGGACTCAAATCAATGATTTGGAACAAAAGGAAGAAATAAACACTCAACTGGAACAGAATGAAGAAATAAGAATTTTTTTTAAAAATGAGGAAGGCTTAGGAAACTCTGGGTCAACTTTAAATGTTCCAACATCTGAATCATAGAGATGCCAGAAGGAGAAGAGGAAGAGCAGGAAATTGAAAATTTATATGAACAAATAGCGAAGGAAAACTTCCCCGATCTGGCAAAAGAAATAGACTTCCAGGATGTCCAGGAAGCTCAGAGAGTCCCAAAGAGGTTGTACCCAAGGAGGAACACACCAAGACACATAATTAAATTACCTGTGAGTAAAGATAAGGAGAGAATCTTAAAAGCAGCAAGAGAAAAGGAGACAGTTACCTGCAAAGAAGTTCACATAATACTATTAGCTGATTTCTCCAGAGAAACCTTATAGGCAAGAAGGGACTGGAAAGAAGTATTCAAAGTCATGAAAGCCAAGGACCTACGTCCAAGATTACTCTATCCAGCAAAGCTATCATTTAGAATGGAAGGGCAGATAAAGTGCTTCCCAGATAAGGTAAAGTTAGAGTTCATCATCACCAAGCCCTTATTATATGAAATGTTGAAGGGATTTATTTAAGAAAAAGAAGATCATAACTGTTAACAGTAAAATGACAACAAACTCACAACTATCAGCAACCCAACCTAAAAATACAAAAACAAACTAAGCAAACAACTAGAACAGGAACAGAGTCACAGAAAAGGGGATCACATGGACGGTTATCAGTGGGGTGAGGGAGGGAGGAGAATGGGGGAGAAGGTACAGGGAATAAGAGGCATAAATGGTAGGTACCAAATAGATAGGGGGAGGTTAGGAATACCATAGGAAATAGAGAAGCCAAGAACTGGTTTGTATAACCCATGTGCATGAACTAAATGGGGGAGAATGCTAGAGAGCATGGGGCTACCTGGTGAAGGGGGATAAAAGGGAGAAAAAAAAGGGACAACTGTTACAGCATAATCAATAAAATATACTCAAAAAAAGAAACTGTAGAAGTTATTTAAATGGAAGATAAATGATACCAGAAATATTAAATGGCTGAGTAAATGCAAAAGATTTTTTTGTCTTTTTCCTCTAAATTTCTTTATAAACCAATGATTGTTTAAAAAGGAAAATAACAACTGTTAGTGAGACTATGGAGAAATTGGAACCCTAGTGCATCACTAGTAGATACAGAAAATGGTGCTGCTCCTATGGAAAATGGTATGGCAGTTCCTCAAAAAATTAAACATAAAATTACCACATGATCCAGAAATTTCATATCTCAGCATATAACTAGAACAATTGAAAGCGGGAACTCGAACAGGTATTTATACTTCTATGTTTATAGCAGTATTAGTCACAATAGCCAAAAGGTGGAAGCAACCCAAGTATCCATTGATAGATAAGCAAAATTTGATATATTCATACAGTTGGATGTTATTCAGCCTTAGGTAGTAAGGAACTCCTGATATATGCTACAACATGGATGAAACTTAGAGGTGTTATGTTAAGGGAAATACGCCAGACACAAAAGGGCAAAAATTATATTACTCCAATATATGAACTACCTAGAGTAGGCAAGTTCATAGAGAAAGTCAGATAGAGGTTAGGTTAGCATGGGCCGAGGAGAGAGGGGAATGGAGGGTTATTATTTAATAGGTACACAGTTTTATATGGGTTCATGAAAAAGATTTGGAAATGAATAGTGGTGATGGTTATACAGCATTGTGAATGTACTTAATGATATAGAACTGAATACTTAAAAATCGTTAAATGGTAAATCTTATGTATATTTTAACACAATAAAAAGTTTTTGTTTTTTTTTAAAAGGCCACATGTTATATGATTACATTTATGTGAAATGTCCAGAATAGGCAAATCGTAGAGACAGAAAGTAGATCAGTGGTTTATGTGGGCTGGGGTAGGGGAAGTAATTGCTAATGGTTATGAGGTTTCCTTTTGGGATGATGAAATGTTCTAAAATTAGTAGTTACATTGCACAAATCACTAAATATACTAAATACCACTGAACTGTATACTCTTCAAGGGTGAATTTTATGAGGTATGAATTATATCACAATGAAGCTGGTATTAAAAAAAGCAAGCATTCCAAAATGAAAAAAGAAAACCTTCAAAGACGTTCTGTTTCTTGGGAATGAGGTCTAAATCCCTAAGCCTTATTTTTGGAGATCTGGGTTCAAATTCCAGTTTTCTAGCTGTGTAACTTGGGGTGACAAGTTACTTAACCTCTCTGTGCCTCAGTTTCTCCACCTGTAAAATGGAGACAAAATACTGTCTCAAAATGTTTATATAATAGTTAAATGAGATTATGTATTCAAAATCAGCTTGGAATTTCTTACACATTGTAGGGGTACTGTGAATATTGGTTCTCTTTCTTTTCTCTTTCCCTGCCTCTTAACAGTCTATACATCTATTGTTAAAAGTGCCAACTTTGCAACTTGGTTGAAATTAAAAAAATTTTTTCCACTTTAGTCCTATACATTATTCCACAGTTGTTTCTTGAGTACCTATTATGTTCTAGGCTCTGGTCCTGCCACTGAAGATGTGGCAGTGAATTAAACAAAGTTCCTGATTTCATGGAGCATACATTTTAGTAAGGGGAGACAGACAGCACTTTCCACTTTTCAGCTCGTGTTACAATTGTTTGTTACAGGTATTATCTTCCCTTCCAGTCTGCAAAAGCTTCGAGGGCAAGGACTGTATCCTACAATATATTCAGCATCCAGCATAATATCTAGTAGGTTTCATAATGGACTTTTAAGAGGTCTTTGTGGAATTGAATTGAGAACATTACCTTGTCCTTTTCTGTGGCTTTCATAATAGTGATTCCCAGCACTGGGTGTTTACACTTTATTCGAGTCACTTGAGGAGCTTTGGTAAAATACAGATCCTGGGGTTCCACTCTTGGAAATTCTAGTTAACTATGATTGGAATGAGGCTCAGGAACCTGTATTTTTAAAATTCTTTTTCAATTACAGTAGGAATCTGTATTTTTGACATTGTCTCCAGGTTTAAATGTTTGGGAACCACTCACTGCTCCATAGCACTTAAGCACAGTGATTTACATAGAAATGTGCTTGATAAATGTTGGTTGAATTGATTTATTGATTTAATTATACACTAGTTTGTTCCAAACCAGATTTGGAACTTGTGAGTCAAATTGAATTAAGTGGAAAGAACAGATTCAGGAAAGAGTTATATGAAAAAGTCATTAAGCTCAGCAGTCCTACAATTTGCTGATAATAGGAAAATCTCTAATATCTATCCTTTGTTGTTTTAAAATGCTAGTTCTTAATATAGTTTATTCAAAATAATTCTCTGTATTTTAATAGGTACATAGTTTTTGAAAAACCATTGAAAAACTGACAGGATTTCCATCTCTGTGAAGAGAAAGGGGAAATGGGTAGTGACAAAGAAGAAATTTAGTTTAATCTCTATTGTTTGAGTTATTTGATGGTGAGAACCTATTTACGTATTTCTATATAATAATGTAGTTAAAATAAGTTAGAGATAATGTGCTTTATTCATCTGCAGTTTTTTTTGGTTAGCTTTTTTTTTTTTTTTGCCTTTTAAGTTAACATGGGTTAGGGAGATAAACCTGATTTAGGTCAAGGGTTCTTAACCTGGCATTAGTAAGTGGCTTCCAGGGATCCATGAACTCCTGAAATTATTTTCAGATTCTACAAAAACATATGGAGATTTGTTAGAGAAGATAGTCCATATTGTTATTTGATACTCAGAGGGATCCATGACTCAAAGTAAGTTCAGGAACCACTAATTTATGCAAAAGAATCTCCTTTATTTGATAAAAATTCTGCTATTAATTCCTCTATTGCTTTTGAGCTGTGATATATATAATATGGGTGAATGTGATTCATTAACCTTTCTTATTTTACCCATTTTCAGGCTGTGAATTGAACACTTTATTTTCTTAAAGATTAACACAGAACTACTATTTGCTGCTTCTACTAGTTAAATATTTTGGTTTTGGTATCTCTGATATATTCATCCTGTCTGCTACTTATCTAAATGCTGCTGTATAAGTTGCTTTTTGTTTGTTTGTTTCAGCGGGATGATGGCTTGACTTTATTTTGCTATAGACAGCTGTATTTTAATGATTTGCCTTAGCTGAAGTAAAATAATATCCTATGAGGTTATTGAACAGAGTAGATCATAGCTCCTTTTTTTATTTCATCTTCCTACAGAATTGGGATTTTTAGGTTATGTTTCCTGGGAAATAGATTGTGAGGTGTAGATTTGCTTGCAAAAGATTTGTTGAGAAACAACACTTGTAATAGAATGAGGGAAGTGAGATTGGGAGGGCAGAAAGATTGAACTGATGAAGGTGTGACAGAGACCTCAGTCAATCCTTTTTGAAACTCTGGAGCTAGGATGACAATTCAGAGTTGTCTGGAATTAGATGTGTGCTGACTTGAAGGGGAAGCAGCGTAACCTTGAGAGAGGCAATTTCTTTCTGTGGTAAGAGTTGGAGATGAACTCACATTTCCCTTTCCTAGCTGCAGAAAGTGCTTTCAGCAGGCAGCTTCCAGCTGTCAGCTGCTGCAGCGTTTGTCTCAGCTACAAAGACCTGCTTCACCTGAGGTCACAATCTTCTAGCAGAGGTGTCCAACCTTCTGGCATCTCTGGGCCACACTGAAAGAAGAGGAGTTGCTGTGGACCAGACATTAAGTACATTGTGACATGTAATCACAAAAAAATCTCATAACATTTTAAGTAAATTTACGATTTTGTGCTGGGCCACCTTCATAACCATCTGAAGCTGCATGTGGCCTGTGGGCCACAGGTTAGACACCCCTGTCAAGGGACAGCTTACAAATGGCTGAGCAAGGTCTAGGTATAAAGGTCCAGCTATTTCATTCTAACATGGAACTCTGACAGGCAATAGTTGCTTCAGGACAGCTATATACCTGGTTGTCAGGCCTATATTTGCAGTTTGACTTTTCCTCTTCTCAGTCCTGCTTCTGCTGCCTTTCCTTCACAGGCGTTGATTTCTAAATAAGTATCTTGTATCCCCAAGTTCATCTCAGTGTCTGCTTTCAGAGAACTCAACCCTGGATACTTTCATTGAAGGCAGTTTGTGGAGGAAGACAGTTGTGAGCTGCTAGGAACCAGCTCTCCCGGCAGTTAGAGGAATGAATGCCTTGATCCTTAAGGGAGTATCTGGTCACTGTACTCCTTGTGCAGCTTGGATTCATTTCACATAGTAAATCCACCCCATGTGGGAGCAACTCCTCCAGCATTGTTTCCTCTCTTTTTCTAGGGAATTTACAAGAGTAAGATTAGTGGGCGAATTACAACCTCTGCTTCTACAGCTAGTCTCCAGATCACAATTGATAATCCTCTAATCTTCATTCTAGGTTCTTGGCCAGAATCTCTACTTGTCTAGGTGGCTTACTGGATGGGGTGACGGTCATGATCCCAGTTACTATGCCGTTTTTAGGTCTTGGCCACTGTACTTGTTCATTTACTGTCAGCATTGAGCAGGGGAGCACCAAGTCATGCACCAGTGATAACCGGAGTGCTAAATGTCATCTGCTCCCTGATGATACTTTTCTTTGTGTTGGTGAATCTACTTTATTTCATAAACACCACATGTTGCTAAGGTAGTACATTATGCAGCATTAAAATCAGTTCTATTATGTAGGCTTTAAAGATCAAATAAAACATTATTGAGTCTGATTTATTAGTGTTTCTTTGATATATTATCAGGGTGCTAGTTGCAGAGTTTGTGGATTTTCACCTCTTCTGTTGTCCCTTACAAATATTAATATATCATCAGAATAATTAGCAACAAAAGAAGTCACTCAACCAAAATCTTGTTTTTATATCTAGTATTTTAGTGTAGTTTTATTTAGAACTTTATTTAGAAGTGAGCTTTCTAGTACATGCTCCCTGTTACATGTTCACTTAGACATTAGAATTGAAAAATAGAGGGATTTGATTTTAATTTACTGCAGTTTTATAGCCGTGTGATAAATATGTCATTTAGCAAACCATCAAAACAACTTAGCATTGCTGGGAGGTTTTAGTAAGGAAGATACCTTCCCTCTGCTTTGAGCCCCAGGCTGCCTGATGAGGCCTTGAAGATGAGAGTATCAGCAGTGTCCCTGAAGAGACCTGGTGTTTTGGAACTGAGGGTTCTCACAGCAGCCTTTCCTTTCCCTCCCCCTAGCCCTACCCCTCTTCCTTTCCTTCTCCCTCTGGCATGGATATTTACATACAAGCTTTTGTGAAGACATAGGTTTTTATTTCTTTGGGGAATAGAATTGTTGGGTATTTGATAAGTCTGTTTAATGTTCCGAGGAACTGCCAAACTATTTTCCAAAGCAGCTTCACCATTTTACAATCCAAACAGCAGTATATGAGATTTGCAATTTTTCTTCATCCTTGTCAACACTTGTTACTATCCATTTTTTTTTTCATTATTGCCATCCTAGTGAGGATGAAGCGGTATTTCATTGTAGTTGGTTTTGATTTTTAGTTCTTTGATGACTAATGATGCTGAGCATCTTTTCATGTGCTAATTGTTCATTTGCATATCTTTGGAGAAATGACTATTAAGCTCCTTCGCCCATTTCTAAGTTGGGTTATTTGTCTTTTTATTGTTGAGTTGTATCTTTATTTGAGATACTAGTCCCTTATCTGATATATGATTTGCAAACATACTCCATTTTGTGGGTTGTCTTTTCACTTTATTGATAGTATCCTTTGAAAAATCAAAATTTTTAATTTTGGTGAAGTACAGTTTATCTCTTTTTTCTTCTGTTGCTTGTTTTTTGATAGCATGTCTAAGAAACCATTGCCTAATCCAGTGTCATTAAGAGTTACCTCCTATGTTTTCTTCTAAGAGTTTTATGGTTTTAGGTCTTGTATTTATATCTGCGTTCCATTTTGAATTGTATTTGTGTATGGTATTAGAAAGGTCTCCAATTTCATTCTTTTGCATGTGACTATCTAGTTGTCCCAACATGATTTGTATAAAAGACTATTCTTTCTCCATTGAATGGTCTTGACACTCTTACTGAAAATTAATTGACCATAGGTGGGTTTATTTCTGGACTCTTAATTCTACTCCATTTATCTATATGTGTGTCCTCATGCCAGTACCACACTACCTTGATTACTGTTGCTCTGTAGTAACTTCTAAAATTGGGAGGTATGAGTTTCCAGCTTTGTTCTTTTTTTATTTCCAGTTTTGTGGAGGTGATTGACATATAACATTGTACAAGTTTAAGGTGTACAATGTGATTATTTGATACAGTTATATATTGTGAAGTGTTTAGCAAAATAAGATTAGTTAACACATCCTTTACCTTTTTGTTGTGACAGTAAGAACATTAAAACTCTATGCACAGCAACTTTCAGGTATACAGCAGAGTATTTTTGAAAATTTATTTTTTAATTGCAATTGACATACAAAATTATATTAGTTTCAGGTGTATAACATACATAGATGAGACAGTTATATACCTTACGAAGTGATCACCTGAAGTCTAATACCCATTTAATACCATACATAGTTATTAACAATATTATTGACTATATTCCCTATTCTGTACTTTATATATCCCTGTGACTATTTTTATAACAGTTTGTACTTCTTAATCCCTTTCACCCTCTTCACCCAGCCCCCTAAGTCCTCTTTGAACTGGTACCCATCAATTTGTTCTTTGTATCTGTGTGTGTGTTTGTTTTGTTTGTTCTTTTTTGTTGTTTTTTAGATTCTACATATAAGTAATCATATGGTATTTGTCTTTCTTATTCACTGTCTGATTTATTCACTTAACATAATACCCTCCAGGTCCATCCATGTTACTGCAAATGGTAAGAGTTTATTCTTTTTTATGTTTGAGCAATATTCCATTATATATATGTACCACATTTTCTTTATTCATTTGTCTATCAGTGGATACTTAGACTGATTTCATATCTTGGGTATTGTAAATAATGCTGCAATGAACATAGGGGTGCATATATCTTTTCAAATTAGTGTTTTTGTTTTCTTTAGATAAATACCTAGGGTAGGGGGAAAGGGGAAAAATTGGGACAACTGTAGTAGTATAAACAATAAAACATTTTAAAAAACACATACATGTACAATAATAATTTTGATATGAAACAATGTAATAAGAGCAATAGTAGAAATGTGCTAAAGGTTCCAAGAAGATGAGAATAATTGCAGAGGGTGTTGGGGCAGAAAGGGAGGTGGAAGGTGAAACCTGCTAGAGGAAGGATAAGATTTCCACCAACAGACATGATAGGAAGTGCTTTTTAAGCAAATGAGCATCTCTGTTTGGATGAGTCTTTTCTTCCCAAACTTAGCGTGTGTAAAGCCCCAATATTTTCCATAAACTCAGATCTGTCTCCTAATTCCCTTGTTTGTGATTATCCCCAAATAGAGTAATAAAGTTTAGTCTGTAATATTCAGACTTAAAACCTTGTAACTATTGTACCTTTGTTTCTCTCTCCCTCTAAAATGGTAACAACCATAATGCTTACCATTTATTAATTGCAGGGAGCCAGATTCTGTGCTAAACATTTTATGCAACTGGTATGATCTGCCTCACAAAACTCAGAAGTGAAAATGGGGTCCATATCTTATTTCTCAGAGTTAAATTAAAACCAACGCAAGTACCTATATTCTATATTTAGCAGAAAGATCAATATCACCCTTTCCCATGTAAAGTCTGAAATGCAGACATTTTTCTTTATC
The DNA here is from genome assembly GCA_004026545.1 of Mormoops blainvillei. NCBI lineage: Eukaryota > Metazoa > Chordata > Mammalia > Chiroptera > Mormoopidae > Mormoops > Mormoops blainvillei. The sequence continues at coordinate 106,263 of PVJD01004198.1, read as the reverse complement.
CTGTATAGCCTGGAAGCTTCAAAGCAGTTGTTCATTCTAAACAGGTGTATCTGATTCCCATTTATAAGCAGGGAGGACTCTTGGAGACTCTCAACCTGTTATTAGTGTTGTTCTCTGTTGCCAGGTGGCACAGATGTCAAATACCTCCATTGTCTGGTGCTGTAGTCCCCACATAGCAAAATTTCACTGACCCTGCCTCTGGCAAAGGCCGGTAAGGTCCTTTCAAATGAGGATGATTCTGTGGACAAGTTTACTTTCTCAGTGCTCCAATTGACCCAGAGTGTCCCTCTTTGTATACTTTTGTTCCCAATCCCTCCAGGCTTATAACACAATCCATTCTTTTATGAGGCCCTGCTGTCACAGAGGAGTTGTGCCTAGCTGAGTTTGGGTATTCTCTTCTTGCAGAGACCACAATCAGTGTCTTTTTATGAGAATCCCCCAAGAATGAAGCAGTTTTTTCCTACCATCCAATTGCAAAAGGCCTCATATTGTGTCCAGAAAGTCTTGGTTTGTTTAAGCCAATTATTCCCCCATGGTAACTGGAGTTGGAGGGATCTAGAGTGTGGTATTTATTCTTGATTCTCAGTATTTTACTAACCTCTAAACACTAAACAAATCTTCCTGCTTTTTTATATTTACATAAAAATTAAACTGCTTCAGTGACCCGTTTCAAGACAAAGGTCAGTTTCTCTCTTAAAAGTTATTACCTACGGTTCTCAAACATTGATATGCATAAGATGTCTTGGGCTATTGCTAACATTATGTATTACTGAGCCCCCAACTCTAGAGATTCTGGTTGATCAGGTCTGACAGGAGGCCTAGAAATGTCCAGATTTTAACAAATGCCCGGTGATTCTTAAGCAGGTGGTCTGCAGACCACCTTTGGGAATTACTGAGTAGGTTCTCTCACACTCTTCTACTGTGTGCTCAGAATTACTTGTTCTTGACCTCTCTCTTCACTTCCCTTCCATCAAGCCTTCCTCCTGCCTTGCACACATACATTTGTACAGTCATACCTTGGTACTCATTGGCTTCAGAACTCATCAAACCCTGTACTCATTGCATTTTGATGGGAAAAAGATGTTTCAGCACTTGGCGCTCGCTCGAGACTGCTAGAACTTTGCATGAGTCATGCCTCCGCCCAGCAAGAGAAAATGCTTTATCATTCAGTACTCATCAGTTTCTGCACTCGTCATGAGTTCCAGAATGAATTAACGATGAGTACCGAGGTACCACTGTATATCTGTTTGGACGCTGTCCTCTCACATCTCCTTTGTGTGTGATGTGTGTCTGTGTGTTTAAGTTGGGGAGTAGTATCTTCATTATTCTGCCATACCTCTCTTCATCCTTTAAAACTATATTCAGATGTCACCTTTTCTGCTACTCTCTCAGCTTAAAAAAAAAAAGACTCCTTTCTTATATACTGCTTATGTGTTGTAAGTACCACTCTATATTGTGTGTATTTATATAAGATTGTAAATTCCTTGAGGACAGGGACATTATAGGGTGGAAGACAAATGACAGCAGGCTATTAAGTATTTTGGGAATTAGGATAGAGCTTAGAGTAAGTGATGTTTAATTTGAGACCTGAAGTTTGAGTAAGAGTTAGTCAGATTAAAAGGTACAAGGAAAGTATCTCATGTAGACAGAATAGTGTATGTGAAGTCCTAGAGGTGAGAGAGTGACACATTTAAGACTGAAAGAATAATAAAGTTAGAGAGTTTGGCTAGGGTCAGATCAAACAGGGCCTTGTAAGAGTCTTAACCCAATTAAAAAGCTAACTGCAGTTTGGAGAAAGAATTAGAATTATGGTAAGAGTGGAAGCACGGAGAGTAAGTTTAAGAAAACTATAACTGTTAGAAAATAATATTAATCTGGGCTAGTGGAACTCATGAAAAAAGTGGTTGGATTCTAGACATATATAAAAAGTAGTCAACAACTTGGTGATTGATTAGGTATTGGGAGGATTGCTGTCGAGGCAACAGTTAGAGGCAAGGATGACTACCAGGTTTCTGGCCGATGGTGGTATCATTGCCAAGGTAAGGGGTCTGGAGAAGAGGAAGGAATGTATTTGGATGATTGAGGGCAAGTGTTGGGTAGGAAAGATGTTGAGTTCAGTCTTCAGTGTATTGAATTTGAAATGTCTATGAGACATCCAAGTGTAGATACAAGTGGAGTTTTGAAGAAAGAAGAATTTGGATGTTGAGAATTGGGAGACTAAGAGCTGAAGAAAACATGATAAGAATCTTGAAAATGTTATGGGCCCAAATAAAATTGGTGAACCTGATTTTCAATAGCACCCATCAACCTAATTGTGTATTTTTCATTCATCAGTGTTTCAGTCTAGGTGCAAGTGTAGAGAAAGTGTATAGTTCTAGGATAAACGTTTTGCCAGATTGTTGTCAAAGATAGTTGAGTGACAGATTTAGGGTATTGACAAGAGAGTAATTACAATAATGATCCAAGGAATGTAAGCTGGATGATAATGAAATTTAATTTACCATTATTTATTAAGTGATTACTGTGTACCAGGCACCTGGAAGATGAATAGGTAGAGAAAATTAATGGACTAGTTAATGGACTGGAAATCCTAGTGAGGTAGAAGAACAACTATAATGGGATAATTGACTGAACACTCAAGAAGGAAAGGTGTTAGAAGAAAGTGGGGCCCTGGCTGGGTACTTTAGTTGGTTAGAGCATTGTCCCAATATACCAAGGTTGCGGGTTCGATCCTCGGTTAGGGCACATACAAGAATCAACCAATGAATGCCGAAATAACTGGAAGAACAAATTAAAGTTTCTCTCTGTCTCTCAAATCAATCAGTGATTAAAAAGAAGAGTGGGATGTATGGCTTAGTGATTTCAGAGGTGGAGCAGTTTGGGAAAATAAACTCTCAAGTGTGGCCAAGGGGGTTGTGTAGCTTGAAATGAAGTGTAGGATAAGACCACTGGAAATAAGAAAGTTAAAGAATTTAGAGGCAGGTTTTCAATTTGCTTATCTACATGGATGCTAAAGATGACCACATAATGGCACTGACATCTATTAGACTGGAAGTTGTGAGTCATTAGCAATTTTTTCAGTGGATGAAGTGGAGAGATGAATCAGTAGATAATACTAACAGTTTTCTATGTGACTTTGGGTAAGTCGATTTAAAATGAGAAGAACAGCAGTACCTATTTTATATCTATTAGGATGGAACTGTCAGAAAATAAATAAGAATAATTGCTGCCCTGGCTTTGTGGCTCAGTGGGTTGGGTGCCAGCCTGCGAACCAAAGGGTCACCGGTTTGATTCCCAGTCAGGGCACATGCCTGCGTTGCAGGCCAGGTCCCCAGTGGGGGGGCGCGCAAGAGGCAACCACACATTGATGTTTCTCTTCCTCTTTCTTCCTCCCTTCCCCTCTCTAAAAATAAATAAAATCTTTAAAAAAAAAAAAGAATAATTGCTACCTTATTTACTTTGAAATTCAAACATATAGCAAAGTTGTAAGAGTAGTACAGAGATGACAACACCAAATGTGAAGATGTGGAGCAATTAGACTTCTCCTCTCATACACTGTTGGAAGTGGTTCAAACCACCTTGGAAAAAAGTGGTGGTTTCTTATACGACTACATTTCTACCTCTTTATGACTCTTTCACTCATAGGTATTTACCAATAAAAATGAAAACATGTCCACAAACAATATGTGTATGAATGTTAATAACCATTTTATTCATAATAGCACAAAACTGGAAATATCAGAAGGGTAAAACATCGGTAGGAGAATAACTAAAACTATATATTCATGCAATGCACTTAACTACTACTTAGCAATAAAAGGAACTACTGATATATACAACAACTTGGATGGTTCTCAAAAACATTATGCCAAGTAAAAGAAGCTTTACTCAGAAGAATATGTCAATATAGTTCCACTCATATGAATTTCTAGAATGGGCAAAGCTGAGTTATGGGGAAAAAAAATTCAGAATAGAGGTTGTTGTTGGAGCAGGTAGGAGGAATTGGGAGGTGGCGTGAGGGAACTTTCTGAGATGTGCTTATGTTATCACTTTGAAACATTATTGGGGTAATTTGTTCCTGTTTGCATTCAGTTTTTCAGTTCCCACCCACCATCTTTATTGATTTATCTTTCTAGTATGTAGAACATTATTAACATGTTGTGTAATGAAAACTATTCAAAATGATATACTTAGAGAGGTATTACTCTCTCCTCCATCCCTTCCATCCCATCTCTGTATGACTGTAGGTAACCAGTTTCACTGGTTTCTAATTTATTCTTCCTCCATTTCTTTGGGCAAAAATAGACAGGTGCATTTATGGGTCTTTATTTCCAAATTCTTTCTTACACAAACATAGCAAGCTTTATGTCCTCTTTTGAAATTTGCTTTTTTCTCCTCACTTAACAATATAGGATGGGCAAAAGTAGGTTTGCAGTTGTTCGTATGGAAAATAATACAATAATTTAAAAATTATAATACAAGAATAAACTTTGTGTTTCACATACTCACAACTGTAAATCTACTTTTTCCCCACCCTGTATATCCTGAAAATCACTCCATATCAGTTAATACAGATTTTTAAAAAAACAGCTACATAGTACCTTAATGTATATGTATTATAGTACTACAGTTTATTCAACCAAACCTGTGTTTGGGTATTTAGATAGTTTCCATCATTTTGCTGCAATAAATAACCTTGTGCATGATTATGTAGGTATTATTACAGAATGAATTCATATAAATGGGATTGCTGGGTCAAAGGATAAAACTGCATGTGTAGCTTTGTTAGATATTGCCAAATTCTCCAAAAGGTGTTAAAACAGTTTGTATTCCCAGAAGGAATTTATGAATGCCTATTTCCATATGGTCTCACCAGAAGAATGAGTTGTTACATGTTTTGGTTTTTGCCAATCTAATTGGTGAGAAATGGTAGTCAGAATATTTTTAATTTGTATTTTTCTTATGAGTGAACTTGAACATCTTTTCATATGTTTAAGAACCATTTAAAAATTGAATGCTTTTTGTTATCTTTATTTGTAAATTTTCTGTTCATGTCTTTCCCCCCCATTTTTTCCCTCAATATTTAAGAGGATTTGTGAGGATTTTTTGCTTCAAAATTTAGAGGGGGGTTTTTTCCTCTTAATTTTTAAAAGGATCTCCAGATTTTGTTGTTTTTTCTGTCTTGATTTTTAGAAGTTCTTTAGCAAGTTGTCATTTGTCTTTTGACTTTATGGTGGTTTGGGCCATGCATAAATTTTTTTCACTTTAATGTAGTCAAGTTTAACAATCTTTTATCCACCTGGATTTTGAATTGTAGTTAAAAGATATAACTAATCATCAGAGAGATGCAAATTAAAACCACAGTGAGATATCCCCGCACAGCCAAAAAGAGAATCCTAGTGCACTGTTGGTGGGAATGCAGACTGGTGCAGCCACTGTAGAAAACAGTATGGAGTTTCCTCAAAAAATTAAAAATGGATTTGCCTTTTGATCCAGTGGTCCCATTTCTGGGAATATATCCTAAGAATCCCAAAACACCAATTTGAAAGAATATGTGCACCACTATGTTCAGATCTGGAAGCAGCCAAAGTGCCCATCAGTAGATGAGTGGATAAAAAAGCTGTGGTACATTTACACATTGGAATACTACGCAGCTGTAAAAAAGAAGGAACGCTTACCTTTTGCAACAGTATGGATAGACCTGGAGATTATTATGCTAAGTAAAATAAGCCAGTCAGTGAAAGACAAATACCATTTGATCTCACTTATATGTGGAATCTAATGAAAAATATAAACTGAGGAATAAAATAGAAACAGAAGCATATATACATGGAACAGGCTGACAGCTGTCAGAGGGGAGGGGAGACACGGGGAACTAGATGAAAGAAGATGAAGGGATTAGCCAAAGAATATATATGCATAACCCACAGACACAGACAACAGTGTGGTGGTGTTGGCCAGAAGGAAGGGGATGAATGGGGGGTGCAAAGGAGGTGGGCAAACGGGGCATGGGTAAATGGAGACATCTGTAGTAGTGTAAATAATGAAAGTAATGAAGAAAAATCTCCCTACATCCATGTTATAGAGAAACCTACCTTTGTTTTCTTCTAGTACTTGTATAGTTTCACTCTTTTACACTTAGATCTCTGATCCATTATTCTGGGATCTATTCAGAGATCCATTATATCTCTGAAGCTTATTATATTATGGTATGAAGTGTGTACCTAATTTTATCTTTTATCCAGTTCCAACATCATTTATTAAAAAGTCCATCCTTGTGATTTTAAGTACCATCTTTATCATATACTCCTGAATTGAGTCAGTTTCAGGATTTGTTTTATTCCATTGGTCTTTCTGTGTACTCCTGTATGACAGTCTTTCTTTTAAGGGCTTTACATATTTTACATCTGATAGTAATTCTTCCTCGTAGCTTTCTGTTTTTAGAGTTTTCTTAGCTATTCTTTTGTGTCTATTTTACCACATGAACTGTAATATCAACTTGTCTAGCTCCAGAAAAAAAAGTTTGTTGGTATTCTTATTTGGGTTACATTAAATTATATACAGAGAACCAACAATGAAGGGAAGGAAATCAGGACTCAAATCTGAATCATAGGGGTGCCAGAAGGAGAAGAGGAAGAGCAAGAAGCTGAAAACTTCTTTGAAAAAATAATGAAGGAGAACTTCCCCAATCTGGCAGAGGAAATAGACTTCCAGGAAGTCCAGGAAGCTCAGAGAGTCCCAAAGAAGTTGGACCCAAGGAAGTACACACCAAGGCACGTCATAATTACATTACCCAAGACTAAAGATAAGGAGAGAATCTTAAAAGCAGGAAGAGAAAAGGAGACAGTTACCTACAAACGAGTTCCCATAAGACTATCAGCTGATTGCTCAAAAGAAACCTTACTGGTAAGAAGGGACTGGAAAGAAGTATTCCAAGTCATGAAAGCCAAGGGCCTACATCCAAGATTACTCTATCCAGCAAAGCAATCATTTAGAATGGAAGGGCAGATAAAGTGCTTCCCAGATAAGGTAAAGTTAAAGGAGTTCATCATCACCAAGTCCTCATTATATGAAATGTTAAAGGGAGTTATCTAAGAAAAAGAAGATCAAAATTATGAAAGTAAAATGATGTCAAACTCACAACCATCAACTAAACCTAAAAAAAAATAAAAACAAAACCAAAGTAAGCAAACAACTAGAACCAGGAACAGAATCACAGAAATGAAGATCACATGGAGGGTTATCAGCAGGGTGGTAGAAGGTGGGAGAATGGGGAAGAAGGTACAGGGAATAAGAGGCATAAATGGTAGTGACAAAATGGACATGGGGAGGTTAAGACTAGTATAGGAAAGGGAGAAGCCAAGGAACTTATATGTACAACCCATGGACATAAACTAAGAGGGGGAAATGCTAGTGGGAGGGGTGGTGCAAGGCGGAGGGGAACAAAGGGGAAAAAAGGGGGGCCAACTGTAATAGCAAAATTAGTAAAATATACTTAAAAAATGGTCACGTAATATTCCATTGTATATATGCACCACATCTTTAACCAATTGTCTATTGATGGGCACTTAGGTTGCTTCCATATCTTGGCTATTGTAAATAATGCTGCAGTGAACATAGGGGTGCATATATCTTTTCAAATTAGTGTTTTGTGTTTCTTTGAATAAATACCCGGAAGTGGAATTGGAAAGTGGGCCATAAGACAGCTCCATTTTTAATTTTTTTGAGGAACCTCCATACCATTTCCCATAGTAGCTGCACAATTAACATCACCACCAACAGTATACAAGGGTTCCCTTTTCTCCACATCCTCACCAACACTTGTTTGTTGATTTATTGATGCTAGCCATTCTGACAGGTGTGAGGTGATATCTCATTGTGGTTTTAATTTGCATTTTTGTGATAATTAGTGATGTTGAGCATTTTTTCACGTCTATTGGCCATCTGTGTGCTCTCTTTGGAGAAGTGTCTTTTCCTGTCTTTTGCCCATTCTTTTTAGTCTTCACCCATTGATATGTTCATTGATTTGAGGAGAGGGTAGGGAGAGAGAGGGAGGGACCGAGGGAGGGAAACACTGATGTGAGAGAGAAACATCAATCTGTTGCCTCCTATACGTGCCCATGGGGGTTGAACCTGCAGTCTTTTGGTGCACGGGATGACACTCCAGCTACCAAAGCAACCTGGCCAGGCCCCTTTGCCCATTTTTAATTGGGTTGTTTGTTTTTGAGTTGGATGAGGTTTTTAAAAAATTTTTTTTTTATTGATTTGGGGGGTTGGCGGGGTGGAGAGAGAGAGAGAGACATCAATTTGTTTTTCTACTTGTTTTTGCATTCATTGGTTGTTTGTTGTATGTGCCCCCTGACTCAGGATCAAACCCACAACCTTGGTGCACTAAGACAATCCTCTAACCAACTGAGCGATTCAGCCAGGACTGAGTTGCATGAGTTTTTTTATAAATTTGGATATCAGCCCCTTATCAGATGTATCATTGGTGAATATATTCTGCCATTCAGTGGGCAGTCTTTTCATTTTGTTGATGATTTCTTCTGCTGTGCAAAATCTTTTTTGTTTGAGGTAGCCTTATTTATTTTTTCTTTTGTTTCCCTTGCCTCAAAAGATATACCGGAAAAAATATTACTAACAGAAATTTCTGAGATTTAACTGCCTATGTTTTCTTCTAGGAGTTTTATGGTTTTGAGTATTACATTAAGTAGTCTTTAAACCTTTTTGAGTTTATTCTTGAATATGGTGTAAGTGGTCTAGATTTTTTTTTTGCATGTATTTGTCCAATTTTTCCAACACTATTTATTGAATAACCTATCTTTACCTCATTGTGTATTCTTACCTCCTTTGTCAGATATTAATTGACAATATAGGTCTGGCTCTCTATTCTGTTTTATTGATGTATGTGTCTGTTTTTATGCCAGTACCAAGCTGTTTTGATTAGTATGACTTGTATAATTTGATACCAGGTAATGTGATATGTCCAACTTTGTTCTTTCTCAGTATTGCTGTGGCTACTGGGGGTCTTTGTGGTTCCATATAAATTTTGGGAATATTTGTTCTAGTTCTGTAAAATACACCATTGGTATTGAAAACATGTTGTTTTAATATTACCACTTTATGAAATTTACTGTTTTCTGGTCAGTTTTTGTGAATATTCTATGTGCACTTGAGAAGAAGGTGATTCTCTATTATCAGAATGTAGTATTTTATTTATACCTGTATCTATATAAAGAAGATATACAAATGGCCAACAAACTCCATATATATATCTATGTCTATCTCCATAAGATCTTATTGATTATATTGTTAGATTTTTCTCTCTCTTTTTAAAAAGATTTTATTTATTTTCGGAGAAAGGGGAAGGGAGGGAGAAAGAGAGGGAGAGAAACATCAAAGTGTGGTTGCCTCTCACACGCCCCACACTGTGGACCTGACCTACAACCCAGGCATGTGCCTTGACCGAGAATCAAACTGGTGACCCTTTGGTTCACAGGTCAGTATTCAATCCACTGAGCCATACCAGCCAGGGCAGATTTTTCTATATCTATCTTATTTTTTGTCCATTTCACTTATCTTCTATTGAGAGTAGTATGTTAAAGCTTTCTGTTAGTAGTGGTTTCTGTCAATTTCTAATTTTCTCTCCTAGTGTTTCTGCCTTATATGGGTGGGTTTTGTCTTTTCTCATACATATAGAGGACTGTTATTTCTTCATTTTTAATTTTGGCTTTTAGCATTATAAAATATTCTTGCTTCCTTTACTGATTTTGGCCTAATTCTCCTTTGTTTTATATCAGGATTGTTTTCTTATTGTTTTAATTTGCTGATTATAGCTTTGCTTATTCCTTTATTTTTAGTATTTAACAATCTCTGTGTTTTATATGTATCTCCTGTATACAGCATAGATTTAGATTTTCTTATGAGTCAATTGAAACTCTCTTTCAATAAGTGAATTAAGCACATTTCCATTTATTGATGTGATTGACATGTTTGGTTTCAGTGCTATTGTATTATTATTTTATGTTTTGATTACTGCCATATTATATTTTGGGGAGTTCTTTTCTATACCTTTGTTACTCTTTTAAGGTTTCTTTTGGCATATGGAAAGTTCAGCTTTTTGTTCTAGTGCTTATCTTTATGTTTATACTTTTTATCGTACCCATAATCTTTTTAAAAAACTTAACCTTTTACTTTGTGTTTTGTCCATTTTAAATAGTATCCTTTGAATTTACTGTTGCCTTTACCATAGATGATATTATTTTACTTTATACTTTCTTTTTTCTCCGAACATATAGTATTTATATACCACTTCAAATCTTAACTTTTAAAAATACAGAAGCTTTTTCTTTTTTCTTTACTGAGATGAAATTCACACAACACAATTTGCCATTCAAAAGTGTACAGTAGTGGCATTTGATGTATTCACAATGTTGTGCAACCACCGCCTTTCTCTTGCTTCAAAACTTTTTCATTATCCTATAGTACTCTTTACCCATTAAGTTGTCTAAAACTGCTAGAAACCTCTAATATGCTTTCTATGTATAGATCTGCTTATTCTGGATATTTCATGTAAATAGAATTATATAATATGTGACCTTTGTGACCTTCTTTCTCTTAATGTTTTCACAGTTCGTTCAGGTTCTAGCATTGTACCTTTTTGTGGCTGAATGCTATGTATTTTGTTGTGTGGGTATACCACAATTTATGTGTTCACCAGTTGATGAACTTTGGGTTGTTTCCACCTTTTGCCTGTTACGAATAATGCTGCTATAGACATTTGTGTACAAGTGTCCGGGTGGACATATGTTTTCATTTTTCTTGGGTATACACCTTAGAAGTGGAATTGCTGGGTCACGTGGTAATTCTGTGTTCAACTTTTTAAGAAACTGCCAAATTGTTTTTTACAGTGGCTATGCTATTTTTTATTTCCACCAGCAATGTACAAGCATTTCTATATCTCCACAGCCTTCTCAACACTTGTTAATTTTGCTTGTTTTGATTATAAAGTGGGTGTGAAGTGGTATCTCACTGTGGTTTTGATTTATACTTTTTTAATGATCAGTGTTAAACATCTTTCCATTAGCTTGTTGACCATTTGTATGTCTTCTTCATAGCAGCTTTTCTTTGGTAGTCTAAAAGTTATTATAGCATTAATTTGTGTTTCGACATGATTTATAGTGATAACGAACAAAATATTGTTTCGGAAAAAATGTGATAAACTTGAAATAGATTTATTATAAAGATACATGTGATTTTTTAATATAAACAAATATTTAGCTGTTTTTGTTCTGTACTTCCATGTGGGATCCTGGGTGATACACCTGTTATAAATAACTGAAAGCAAGATTTAACGCATATATATAGGTATGTATGTTCTTTTATGCTTAAATCCTTGATTTAACTTGGTTACCTTAATGCATTTTGTTAGGAAGGTTTTAAAAGGCTATATGTTTAGTCTCTTATTTATATAGATATTATGTAACTTGTGTGCCAATATGTAAAATTACTTTCACCTATAAATCATAAAGTTAACACTGGTATAGTGTTTATGTATGCCTTATAGAGCATAGTCATGCCGCAAAGATTCATATTAAACTGTATATTCAGTTAATGACATTTATGATTAAGCCTGATAAAACGGTATTAGTTTTCAGTTAGTACTTATAGATTATTGTATTTGTAACAATTACATTTTTAAAGAGTTTGTTTTCCTTTGTCACTCTCTTAAACATCTGTGATCTATGGGGAGTTGATACAAATTGAAGGGAGAAAAAATTAGTATACGTATTGGAGGACAAGTACTATAAATATTATTTTTAAAAGGTCTATTTGTTGTATTATAAATGGGTTCAATGTCTACCTTTGAGAAACGAAGGGCCACTGAACATTAGCTATATCCAAGGGAGGCTATCACTGTATGTAGCTTTGTCTGTTCCTTTTAGGGAAACTTAATGATGCTCTAGGATAAGCAGTTAACAAAGCTTTGGATCTCACAAAAGCCTGAATACAACTTTGATTGGTTATATTTTAAAGGAAATAGCCCACAGCATGGTGCCAGACAAGTGTGGAGCCCAACCAATTTGATCCTTAGGCAGGGAGAAGAATTCTATTCATCGTTAAGAGGTTAGATTGTGAAATGTTGTAATTATTTCAGCCTAAATTGGCTTAAAGCTTTTTTTTTTCAATAAAACTTCTTTTTAAATTGTGAGGCAAGAAGACAGTTTTCATTTTGATGACCTTCCTGCATTGTTTTTCTTCAAGTCTTCCCTCTCTACCCTGTGGCTTACTCTGTTTAGTGTTCAAATCGGAATCATAATGTGCATCTGGAGGGATCCCGAATCATGTGACTGACGAAAGTGTCTCTTGCCATTTATTTACATTCTTTGAATATCTAATTTTGACATAATATTTCATTATACCATAAAGAAACTTGCTCTTGCCTGTTGAAGAGGTGGGTGCATATGTAAAATTATTTTTTCTCTTTTTTGTCTATACACTTTTTTGTTTGTTTTATAATTACAAAATGGAACAAAGAATCACAGCCACATTGGGTCTTGACAGGGATCCTTTTACTTGAAGGACCACTCCTATAATGAGTGATTTTTATTCAAGTGAATATTCATATATTTCTCTGACTTAGGTTTCTCTAATTTGTATGAAATGACAGCCTGCAGACCATTTTATTTGATTACAGTCCCTTCACCTTAATTATCTTTTATGTCTGTTTAAAATGTGGACTTGCCATATCCATCTTTATCCTCCTCGACATCTCTCTGTTTGTATTTTCTTTTGTCGTAATTTTCCTCTTTTCTTTTCTGTGGGCATTCACAGATTGTTTTTGGAGTTCATTAAAAAGGGTGTGTGTTGTCTGGGTAGAAAATTGCATTTGCATGCTTGAGAGAGGCCTAAGGGTTTTTGTGGGGCTTGGCAAGCATCCTAACTCCTTTTTTCTTTTGGGAGGGAGGAATGAGAAAGGAGTAATAAGAAGGAATTTTTGGAAAGGAGAAAAGTAAGAGTTGTTGAGGTGATTTCTTCTGGCCCCATATTTCTATTTCCATATTATGTACATATGATTTTCTTTTCTTTTTTTCTGAATGTATAAACCACTTGACTAACAATGGAACAGATTACAGGCCTTTCTTAGAACCATTTTTGAATGCACAGTAGAGTTCTGCAAAGAAGAAACCTTTCCTGTAATGGTATTTGTATATTTACTAGTGAAACTGACAAGTTGAAATATATATATATATTTTTTTTCTTTTTCCTTTTTTTGTGGTAATTGGACATGGTTTTATATAGGAAAATTGTTTCTTGAATTAATATGACATTTCATGTAAACTGGTATCTACATAGAAGCTTAGCCATGTTTGAATTAGGATTTCCCACTTTCAAAACTTAGGGGTTTTTAAAAATTACTTTCCTACTTTTATCTTAATTATTTGTTTTATTAAAGTATAGTCGGCACACAATATTATATTAGTTTTAGATGTCCAATGTAGTGATTTCAACGTATGCCGTATGATGTGCCTCACCACAATAAGCTTAGTAATCATCTGTCATTGTGCAAAGTTATATTGACTGTATTGCCTGTGCTGTACGCTACATTCCTGTGGGTTACTTATTTATTTTTTAAAAAAGATTTCGTTTGTTTATCTTTCGAAACAGGATGGGAGGGAGAAAGAGAGGGAAACATTGATGTATGAGAGATACATGGATCTGTTGCCTCTCACACACCCCCAACTTGAGACCAGGCCCGCAACCCAGGCATGTGCCCTCACTGAATCAAACCAGCGATCTTTCAATTCGCAGGCCAGCACTCAATCCACTGAACCACACCAGCCAGGGCAGATTATTTTATAACTGGAAGTTTGTACCTCTTACTCCCTTTCACCTATTTTATCTGTCCCCTACCCACCTCTCCTCTGGAAACCATCAGTTTATTCTTTATGAGTCTGTTTTTGCTCTTTGTTCATTTGTTTATTTTTTTAAAAGATTCCAGATGAGTGAAATTATATGGTATTTGTCTTTATAAATTATTTCATGGCATAGTATCCTCTAGGCCTATCCATGTTGTTGCAAACATCAAGATTTTATTCTTTTTTATTGCTGAGTAATATTCCACTGTACATATATTCACCACATTTTTATCCATTCAGCTATCAATGAACACCTAAGTTGCTTCCATATGTTGGCTATTGTAAATAATGCTACATTGAACATAGGGGCGTATATATCTTTTCGAATTAGTGTTTTTGTTTTCTTCAAATAAATACCTAGGTGTGGAATTGTTGGGTTTATGGTAGTTCTATTTTTAATTTTTTGAGGAATTCCCATACTGTTTTCCATAGTGGTTGCACCACTATACAGTCCCACTGACAGTGCACGAGAGTTTCTCCACATCCTTGCCAGCACTTGTTATTTATTGCCTTTTCATAATAACCATTCTGACAGGTGTGAGTTGGTACCTCATTGTGGTTTTGATTTGCATTTCCCTGATGATTAGTGACATTAAGCACCTTCTCATATGTCTGCTGGCCATCTCTCTGTCTTCTTTGGAGAAATGTCTCTTCAGGTCCTCTTTCCATTTTAAATCAGATTGTTTGTTTTTTTGATGTCAAGTTGTATGAATTCCTTATGTATTTTGGATATTCACCCCTTATCAGACATATCATTTGCAAATATCTTTTCCCAATTGGTAGGTTGCCTTTGTTTTGTTGATTACTTCCTTCTTTGGGTAGAACCTCTTTAGTTTGGTGTAGTTCCATTTGTTTATTTTTGGTTTTGTTACTGGTGCTGAGGAGACATACCCAAAGAGATACTGATAAGACTGATATCAAAGAGTTTACCCCCTGTGTTTTCTTCTAGGAGGTTTATAGTTTCGGATCTTATATTCAAGTCTTCAGTCCATTTTGAGTTAGTTTTTGTGTATAGCGTAAGATAGTGGCCCAGTTATATTGTTTTGGCTGTGGCTGTCCAGTTTTCCCAGCACTATATATTGAAGAGACTATCCTTCCCCCATTGTATGTTCTTGGCTCCTTTGTCTTCAATTAATAGACCGTCTATACATGTGTTTATTTCTGGACTTCTGATCTCTGTGGTTGTTTTTCTTCTAATACCAGGTAATATTTTGATTACTATATATCTTCGTAATATACAAAGGGGTGGGCAAAAGTAGGTTTATAGTTGTGAGTACACAAAATAGTTTACTCTTGTATTATTTGTCTTATTATTATCATTTTATTGATTTATCTTTTAGGTGTTAATGGTTAGTAATTTAACCTATTTTGCTCACCTCTGTAGTTTATAATTAGGAACTCTAATGCCTCTAGCTTTGTTCTTATTTTCTCAGAATGGTTTTGGCTCTTCAAGATCTGATCATGTGATTTGTCTTTCGTTTTGTTTATGTGAAGTATTACGTTTATTGATTTGCGAATATTGTCCCATCCTTGCATCCCTGGGATGAATCCCACTTGATCATGGTGTATGATCTTTTTAAGGTATTGCTGGATGCAGTTTGCCAATATTTTGTTGAGGATTTTAGCATCTATGTTCTTCAGCGATATTGACCTGTAGTTTTCTTTCTTTGTTGTGTCTTTATCTGGTTTTGGGATTAGGATGATGCTGACCTCATAAAAAGAGTTTGGGAGCCTTCCCTCTTCTTGGATTTTTTGGAATAGTCCAAGAAGGACAGGGATTAGCTTGTCCTTAAATGTAAAATTCTCCTGTGAAACTACCTGGTCCAGGGCTTTTGTGTGCCTGGAGTGTTTTGATTACTGCCTCAGTTTCCCCAGCTGTTATCAGTCTTGTTCAGGCTTTCTGCTTCTTCTTCGTTCAGTTTTGGAAGATTATATGTTTCTGGAAATTTGCCCATTTCACCCAGGTTTTCAAATTTCTTGGCATATAGTTGTTCACAGTAATTTCTTACAATCCTTTGTATTTCTGTGGTATTAGCTGTAATTTCTCCTCTTTCAGTTCTGATTTTATTTGCATCCTCCCCCTTTTTTTCTTGACGAGTCTGCTTAAAGGCTTGTCGATTTTGTTTATCTTTTCAAAGAACCAGCTCCTGGATTTATTGATCCTTTGAATTGTTCTTTTAGTCTCTATATCATTCAGTTCTGCTCTGTTCTTGATTATTTCCTTCCTTCTGCTCTCTCTGGGCTTTGTTTGTTGTTGTTTCTCTAGTTCTTGTAGATGTTGTGTTAGGTTGTTTATTTGAAGTGTTTCTACCTTTTTCAGGTAGGAAAAAAAATCTTTTGTGGTTCCATATAAATTTTAAGTTCAATGAAAAATACCATTGGAATTTTAATAAGGATGGTATTGAATCTGTAAATTACTTTGGGTAGTATGGACATTTTAGTAGTATTAATTCTTCTAATCCACAAGCATGGCATATCTTTCTCTTTATATGTGTCATCTCCAGTTTCTTTATAAATATCATATAGCTCATTTTATAGGTTTTTCCCCTCCTTGATTTAATTTATTATTAGGATTTCTTCCTTTTTGATGCAGTTGTAAGTGGGATTGTTTTATTAATTTCATTTTCTGATAGTTACTAGTGTATAGAAATGAAACTGATATATTTTGACTTTTTATCCTGCAACTTTACTGAATTGGTTTATTAGTTTTAATAGTTGTTTGGTAAAGTCTTCAGGGTTTTCTATATATAACGTCATGTCATCTGTAAATAGAGACAATTTTACATCTTCCTTTCTGATTTGATTACCTTTTATTTCTTTTCCTTGCCTAATTACTCTGGCATGGACTTCCAGTACTACACTGAATAAGAGTTATGAGATTGGGCATACTTGCCTTATTCCTGATTGTAGAGGAAAAATATTCAGTTTTTCTGTAGAGTATAATGTTAGCTGTGGACCTGTCATATATGACCTTTGTTATGTTGGGGTATGTTCCTTATATACCCACTTTGTTGAAAGTTTGTTTTTTTTTATCATGAATTCATGTTGAATTTTGTCACATGCTTATTTTATTTCTGTTGGAATGATCATGAGATTTTTATTCATTTGATTAATATGGTGTATCACATTGATTGATTTGCAGTTGTTAAACCAACCTTGAAGCTCTGGAATCAGTTCCACTTGATCATGGTATCTGATCCTTTTAATGTATTGTTGAATTCTGTTAGCTAATGTTTTGTTGATGATTTTTACATGTGTGTTCATCAGAAATACTGGCCTATAATAATCTTGACTTAAAATGTTGAGGTAGTTTCCTTCCATTCCTAGTTTTTTCTTTTCTTTTTATCATGAAAGGGTATTGAATTTTGTTAAATGCCTCTTCTCCATTGATCAAATGATCTCATTTTTTCCCCTTTATTCTGTTATTTTGGTCCATTTTATTATTTGGTTTTTGTATGTTGAACCGTGTTTACATTCCAGGAATAAATCCCACTTGGTCATAGTGTGTAATCTTTTTAATATGCTGCTGTATTTGGTTTGCCATATTATGTTGAGGATGCTTTCATCAATCTTCATAAGGGTTATTGGTCTGTATTTTTCTTTTCTTGTAGTGATTTTGCCTGGCTTTGATATTGGTATTGCTAGCCCCCTAGAATGATTTAGGAAGTATTCCCTCCTCTTCAATTTTTTGGAGAAGTTTAGGAAAGTGTGATAATTGTTCTTATTTAAATGTTTTCTAGAATACCCCAGTGAAGCTATCAGATCTGGGGCTTTCATTTGTCAGAAGAGTTTTGATTAATGATTCAATTTCCTTATTAGTTATAGATCTATTCATATATTCTATTTCTTTGTGATTTAATCTTCGTAGGCTTTGTGTTTCTTTGTGGAATTTGTTCATTTCATAACACTCATAATTCTTTTTATTTCTGTAGAATTAGTAATAACATCCTTGCCTTTATTTTTGGTTTCAATATTTGGAGTCTTTTCTCTTTTTTTCTTAGTCCATCTAACTAAAAGGTTGTCCATTTTGTTGATCTTTTTAAGGAATTATCTTTTTAGTTTTACTGATTTTTCTCGACTTTTCTATTCTGTATTTTGTTTATTTCTCTTCTAATCTTTATTATTTCCTTCCTTCTGTTAGCTTTAGATTTAGTTTGTTCTTCTTTTCTAGTTCCTTAAGTTGTAAAGTTCGGTTGTTGATTTGAGATCTTTATTTTTATGTAAGCATTTATAGGTATAAATTTACCTCTTAGCATTGCTTTTGATATGTCTCATAAATTTTGATATCTTGTGTTTTTATTTTCTTTGATATCTAAGTATTTTGTAATTTCTCTTGCCTTCTTCTTTGTTCTATTGGTTATTTAAGAGTGTGTTATTCCAACTTCTGGCCAAGATGGAGGTGTAGGTAGACCGCTTCACCTCCTCATACAACCACTACAAGAATCACAACTAACCTCAAAACAAAAAACACCCAGAGCTGCCAGAAGTCCAAACTGTATGGAAGTCCGACAACCAATGATTTTTAAAAAGCCATATTCATCCAGATAGGTAGGAGGGGTGGAGATGGAGAGCTGAGATGGAGAGGACATGATGTGCACTGGAAAGGCAGTGGTGGTGAATGAGCAATCCCACATTTACGTGTGGTGGATAAAAATTGGGAGGGATACCTTGAGAGCGAGAAATCCCAGCCCCAAGTCAGACCACATTGCCAAGGCTTTCAGTGCCAGAAAATAAAGCCTCATAACTTCTGGCTATAAAAACCAGCAGGGGTTGGGGTGGCAGAAGAAACTGCTGGTTTCTCAGGAGAGTCCATTTAAAAGGTACTCATGGACCTAGAATATATGCAAACCTACCCACTCTGGGAATCACCACCAGAGCAACAGCTAGAAGGGCGCCAGTTGCATATGGGAAGTGGATGAAGTGACTAGAAACGGCGAGTACCAGGCAGCCTCCAGAAGCCAGGCAGCAGCATTGTCCTATCTCCAACCCCTCTCCCACACAGAGGCACACAGCAGGTTGCCCCACCCTGGTGAATACTCAAGGCTCTGCCTCATACAACTTAAAAGTATTTTTTTAAGATTTTATTTATTTTATTTTTAGACACAGGGGGAAGGGAGGGAGAAAGAGAGGGAGAGAAACATCAATGTGTGGTTGCCTCTCGTGTGCCCCCTACTGAGGACCTGGCCTGCAACCCAAGCATGTGCCAGGACTGGGGAATCAAACTGATGACCCTTTGGTTCACAGGCCGACACTCAATCCACTGAGCTACACCAGCCAGGGCTGCCTCATACAACTTAACAGAAGAGCTAAGACAGGAAGTCACAACAGCTCTACCTAATACACAGAAACAAACATAGGGAGGCTGCCAAATTTAGGAGACAAAGAAATATGGCCCAAATGAAAGAACAGAACAAAACCCCAGAAAAAGAACTAAATGAAATGAAGATGGCCAACCTTTCAGATGCAGAGTTCAAAACACTGGTTATTGGGATGATCAAAGAACTCATAGAGTACAGCAAAAACATAAGGGAAGAAATGAAGGTTACAGTAAGTGAAACAAAAATCCACAGGGAACCAACAGTGAAGGGAAGGAGGACAGGATTCAAATCAACGATTTGGAACATGAAGAAATAAGCATTCAACCAGAACACAATGAAGAATCAAGAATTCAAAAAACAAAAACAAAAACAAAAAAACCCCCGAGGAGAATATGAGAAGACTCTGGGACATCTCCAGAAGTGCCACATCCGAAACATAGGGATGCCAGAAGGAGAAGAGGAAGAGCAAGAAATTGAAAACTTTTTTGAAAAAATAATGAAAGAAAACTTCCCTAGTTTGGTGGTGGAAATAGACATATAAGTCCAGGAAGCACAAAGAGTCCCAAACAATTTGGACCCAAAGAGGACCACACCAAGACACATCATAATTAAAATGCCAAAGGTTAAATATAAAGAGAGAATCTTAAAAGCAGCAAGAAAAAAGTAGAGAGTTGCCCACAAAGGAGTTCCCATAAGACTATCAGTTGATTTCTCAAAAGAAACTTTACAGGCAAGAAGGGACTGGCAAGAAGTATTCAAAGTGATGAAAAGCAAGGACCTATGTCCAAGGTTACTCTATCCAGCCAAGCTATCACTTAGAATGGAAGGACAGATAAAGTGCTTCCCAGACAAGGTAAAGTTAAAGGAGTTCATCATCACCAAGCCCTTATTATATGAAATGTTAAAGGGACTTATTTAAGAAAAAGATCAAAACTATGAACATTAAAATGGCAACAAACTCACAACTATCAACAACTGAATCTAAAAAACAAAACAAACTAAAACAACTAGAACAGGACATGAATCATGGACATGGAGGTCATTTGGAGGGTTATCAGCTAGTAGGGGAACGGGGGAGAATGGTGGAAAAGGTACAAGGATTAAGAGACATAGTTGGTAGGTACAAAAAAGACGGGGATATTAAGAATAGTATGGGAAATGGAGAGCCAAAGAAGTTATATGCACAGCCCATGGACATGAACTAAGGCGAGGATTACTGAAGGGAAGGGTGATACTGGGCAGAGGGTGGCAAAGGAGGAAAAATTAGGACAACTGTAATAGCATAATCAAAAAATACACTTTCTTAAAAATGTGTTGTTTCATGTCAACAAGTTTGTGATTTTACTAGGTTTTTATGTTATTGATTTCTACCTTTATCCTGTTGTGATTGGTGAAGACATCTTGTATAATATCTGTCTTTTAAATGTGTTGAGATTTAACGTATGACTGAATGTATGGTCTATCTTGGAAAATGTCCAATGTGCACTTGAGAAGAATGTGTGTGCTCTTATTGTTGGGTCTAGTGTTCTCCATATTTCTGTTAGAACTAGTGAGTCTATTTTGTTATGTCCTGTGCTTACTTATCTTCTGTCTTGTTCGTCTACCCATTATTTAGAGTGGGATATTGAACTGCCCCAATTATTCTTGTAGTATAGCCTATTTCTCCCTTCAGTCCTGTTAGTGTTCCATATATCTTGTTTGTTATTAGGTGGGTAAATGTTTATAATTGTTATATCTTCCTGCTGATTTGAAATTTTTATTAATATATAATGTCCTTATTAGTCTCCTGTAACTTTGTTTGATTTAAAGTCTATTTTATATGATTTTAGTATAGCTAGCCCTGTTTTCTTATGGTTACTATTTGCTTAGGATATCTTTTTTTTTCTTTTTTCTTTTTTCAGATTTTATTTATTTATTTATTTTTATAGGGGATGGGAGGGAGAAAGAAAGGGAGAAAAACATCAATGTGTGGTTGCCTCTCACGCACCCCCTACTAGGGACCTGGCTGCAACCCAGGCATGTGCCCTGACTGGGGAATCAAACTGGCAACGCTTTGATTCACAGGCCAATGCACAATCCACTGAGCTACACCAGCTGGGGCTGCTTGTGATATCTTTTTCCATTCTTTAATTTTAATTTATTTGCATCTTTGGATCTAAAGTGAGTCTTTTATAACAGCATCTGTTTGGATCATGGGTTTTTATCCATTCTGCCCATCTCTGTCTTTTGATTAGAGAATTTAATCCATTTACACTTAATTACTGATAGGGAGTGACTTATTTCTGTCATTTCTCCACTTGTTTTCTATGTCTTTTAACTCTTTTGCCTGTTATTTTGTGCTTTACTGTTTTCTCTTTGGTTTAATTGATTTTTTTGTAGTGAAATGTTTAAATTCCTTTCTTATTTCCTTTTGTATATAAAAGTCTTTTCTTTGTGGTTACTATAGTGATTACATTTAGCATCCTAAAGTTATAACACTTTAATTTGAATTTATACCAACCTAATTTCCATGTCAAAGAAAAACTCTGTAATTTACAGCTCTGTCCCCCATCCCTTTTGGCTGTTGTAATTGTAAAGTTACATCTTTATACATTGAGTTCCCCAAAACATAAATAATTCTTTTAAATACATTAGTCTCTTAAATTATGTAGAAAACAACATGTGGAGATACAAACCAAAGTTATAATATTACTGGTTTTTAGATTAATAATTTTAAGAATATATATTAGTTTTTAAAATCATGTATAAAACAAAAACTGGAATTGCAAACCATTGTTACAATACTAGCTTGCATAATTGCCATGTTTTGCTTTTATTGAGATCTTTATTTCTTTATGTGGTTTTGAGTTGCTGCCTGTCTCTTTTTGGGACTCCCACAATGAGTGGCGTTGGTTGCTTGCTAGTATCCCACAGGGCCCTTTCTAATAGGCGAAGTCATTCCACATCTCACTTAGGCTCTGTTAATTTTTTCTAATGTTTTACATTTTCTTCTGGTAGTATTGTCCTTCTTTCAGAAGAACTTATTTTAACAAGAGCAGATCTATAAATTATATTGTTCCAACTTTGGCCATGGACCTTTTTCAGTTGACTTCTCTGTTTCTTCGACATAACCCATCATTGCAGGTTTCTTTGGGCACTTCCACTGTATTACATTTTGGTGCAATAGACATGTTGGCCCTTTGCATTTGAGTTTCACTTAAAAAATATTTTGCCATTGCTTTTATTTTCTCTATAAAATTTGCAACGTGATAAATTAGATTGCTTGTATTATAAATTCATTGTATTAGTTAATATATGAAATAAATCATTAATTTAAGATTAATGAAGATTATTCAAACAGCTTTTCATACCCCATTTTGAACTAGTGTTTTAAGTTTTCCTAAATAAGTTATATATTTTATTTTTAATTTTTCTATTTAGTAAGAAAGTCCTGCTAAGACTTTATACAATGGGAAATCCCTCCAAGTTGGGCAGCTGGACAAAAAATCTTGAAAAATGTAGGTGAATTGGAGGAGCACATGATCCAGGGGGACAGTGAGAATTGGTTGTTTTGATGATACAAGATTAAAAGATAAAGAAAAAAGTGGTTTATTGTTTTTTCTTTTCAGTTTTCTTATCAGGATCATAAATGAACTAATCTTAACTCTTGGTAAACATGCATCTCTGAAGACAAAAGACAGGTTTTCATAAGTAACTGAGTCATGTCACACTATAAATGGAGACTATAAATCATGCAGTTCTATCTGTTTAGGCATCCCATAAGCCTAGATAACCAGATCATAAGATTTAACAAATGATTTCAGTCAACTTTTCCTATAAAACATTAGAAAATATCAGTGACATGGCATAATTTTTTATTGTGGCAAAAAACATAACATTAAATTTACCATATTAAACATTTTTAAGTATACAGTTCAGTAATATTAAATATATGGATATTGTTGTACAAGAGATCGCTAGATTTTTTCATCTTGCAAAACTGAAACTATACTCATTAAACACTAATTCCCCATTCCCTCCCTCCTTGACAAACACCTTTCTACTTTGTTTCTATGATTTTGACTACTTTAGAGGTTCATATAAGTAGCTTAAAGTATTTACCTTTTTGTGACTGGCTTATTTTATTTAACATAATGTCCTTGAGATTTACCCATTTGTAGCTTGTATCAGAATTTCCTTCCTTTTTAATTCTGCATAATATTCCATTATATATAACACATTTTCGTTATCCATTTGTCTGTCCGTGAATATTTGGGTTGCTTTCACCTCTTGGCTACTGCAAATAATGTTGCTGTGAACATGGGTGGGCCAATATCCCTTCAAAATCCTGCTTTGAATTCTTTTGATGTATACCCAGAAGTGGGATTGCTGGATAATATAGTAATTATATTTTTAATTTTTTAATGAATCTCACACAGTTTTTCAAAATGGTTGTACCACTTTACATTCCAAACAACAGTGCCAAAGGATTCCAGTTTCTCTGTATCCTCACTAAACTTATTATTTTCTCTTCTGATGATGGCTGTTCTGATGGGTGAGAGGTGATAGATATCTCATTGTGGTTTTGATTTGTATTTCTTTTATATTTAGTGATGTAGAGCATCTTTCATATGCTTATTGTATATTTTCTTTGGAGAACTGTCTAGTCAAGTACTTTGCTCATATTTTAATTGTGTCCTTTTGTTGTTGAGTTGTAGAAGTTTCTTATATATTCTGAATATTAAGTACTTATCAGATATATGATTTGCAAATATTTCTCCCATTTTAATTATTTTTTATCCTCACCCAAAGACATATTTTTTATTGCTTCTGAGAGAGAGAGAGAAAGAGAGAGAGAGAGAAATATTGCTGTGAGAGAGAAATGTAGATTGGTTACCTTCTTGTACCAGGGATCACACCTGCAATCTGGGTATGTGCACTGACCAGGAATTGAACCCATGACCTTTTGGTCTACAGGATGATGCTCCAACCAACTGAGCCACATAGGCCAGGGTTGTTTTTTCCCATTTTATAGGTTGCTAACAATATTTAATTTAATTTACATTTTAAGATCAATCTGGCTGCTGAGTAGGAAATGGATCAGCATAGACAAGAGTGGGAGTAGGAAAATCAGTTAGCAGGCTCTTGCAGTAAACTTAAACTTAAGCAACAGATGATCAGGTCCTGCTGGTGCCAGTGGAGAAAATGGAAGGAGCAGAATAATATTTTGGAAGTAGAACCAACATGATGTGATGCTAGAGTGTATGTGAAAGGTCAGAGAGAAGGAAAAGTTAATCTTTGACTCCCAGATTTCTGTGTTGGGTACTTTGGTTAATGGCGGTGCCATTTCTTGATATGGAGAAAATTGGAGGGAAGCTGTGCCAGGAATAGGGGTAGAAGAAGGCAGAGGTTGAGGTAAGAAGTGCAGATAAATGAAGTGTGATGTGCCTGTGAGGCATCTTAAGTGGCATCATCAAGGAGGCAGTTGAAAATACATATTTCAAATTTAGAAAAGTGTCCTAAACTATAAATATAAATAACTACTTTGGAATAGTCAACATACAACCTGGTGCTTCAGTATAAGACACACAATTCACAGCATAATTGAATAAAATACCTAGCATGCTTGTGTATTTCATCATAAGAAAACGTCTACCGTTGTAATTTAACCTTGGCTTTACTCTGGTTTAAGAAGACTTCTAACTTTTCTTCTTACTTATAGGAGGGAACATCTTGAGAAAGGACTGCTCTTAGTTGCTCTTATACTACTGGGTTCCACTAAAGGCTATTTTTTATTCTGGTACCCTCACTCAGGTTTCACCTACCTCCTAGCATCTTTTAGCATCCTGCTTTTTTCCACTCTAAACCAAAAAGAAAGGAAATGGTTCTGCTTACATATGCACTGTTTTCCTAGGATTACCCTCTGCTGCTTTTTTCCAGCCCAGATGGAAATTCTGTCTTGAATTCTTCTCCTCTGCTTCCTGTCCTTTGAAGGCTGGAACTGTTATAAAAGCTAATTGGCATTAGACATAAAAGGTTATTCATTAACTTTTTGCTAAGAGGCACAGCTCATTCCAAGCCCGATTCTAATTTTTTTAAGGGACCCATCTCCTTTTTTCCCCCGTGAACAGACATTTTAGAATACATTTGAACAGAGCATGCACAATTTTTAAACAATTGCTTTATATAGAATATTTAGTTAGAAAGTTATTTTCCCAAAGAAACAATGTTAAAATGGTGGTTTGGTTTCCCCAGCTAAGTTCAAAACCTTTAAAACTGTATTTCATTTCTAACTGACAATAGCTGTACCCTTGTTTCTTGGACACAGTGACACATTTCCCATAGGTTATTTCTAGTATTACATAGAGACAAGGACTGTACCAACAGGGCCCCATTTGTTTAATTTCCTACACTAGTAGCATGGAATCATAGACTGTATGAACTAGAAGGGACTTTAGAGATAACAGTCCAAACTACTTATTTTGTGAGGGCAGGGAACCTAAATGACTTCTATCTCTTCTTACCTCACATCACTGAAATTTGCATACATTGAATCATCTGTTTAGAATTCCAGAGAAACTCCTTAATATCCATTGTGATTCAGTTCTTCTATGAAACTTTCTGAGTCAATCTCTCTATTCTCCCCATACAGTTATTGTATATCACTTTTATAGCACTGGTCAGCTACAAATTTTCTGACTTTGTGCAAGTCACTGAACATCTCTGTAGTTCAGTTTATTCATTAATAAACAATAATAATAATAATAATACAGTCAGGGACCACACGATGTTTCAGTCAGTGACCCACCACATATACAGTGGTGGTCCCATAAGATTGTAATGGAACTAAAAAATTCCTATTGCCTGGTGATTGATGTAACCATTATACATCATAGTGCAACATTCATGTGGTTGTGATGCTCATGTGAACAAACCTAAAAATACAGCACATACAATTATGTATAGTACATAATATTTGATAATGCTATAATAAATGACTATGTTTCTGGTTTATGTATTTACTATACTTTTTTTGTTTGTTTTTATTTTTATTTGTCAATTAAAGTTGAAATTTAATATTATTTTATATTAGTTTCATGTGTACAGCTTAATGGTGAGACATTTATATAATTTACAAAGTGATTCCCCACATCCATAAGTCTAGTACCCACCACCTGGCACCATACATAGTTATTACAGTATTATTGACTATATATTCCCTATCCTGTACTTTACATCCCCTTTACTATTTTGTAACTACCAATTTGTACTTCTTAATCCTTTCACATTTTTCATCCCGCTCCCCAACCCAACCCCTGCCCATGGCAACCATCAGTTTGTTCTATGAGTCTTTTTCTGTTTTGTTTGTTCATTTATTTTGTTCTTTAGATTCCATATGTAAGTGAAATGATATGGTATTTCCCTGACTGTCTGATTTCACTTAGTGTAATACCCTCCAGGTGTACCCATGCTGTTGCAAATGGTAAAATTTTGTTGTTTTTAATGGCTGAGTAGTATTCTACTGTATGTATGTACCGCATTTTCTTTAACCAGTTATCTATTGATGGGCACTTAGGTTACTTCCATATGTTGGCTATTGTAAATAATGCTCCAGTGAACAGAAGGGTGCATATATCTTTTCAAATTAGTGTTTTGTATTTCTTCGAATATACCCAGAAGTGGAATTGCTGGGTCATAAAATAGTTGTACTTTTCATTTTTTAAGGAACGTTTATACTGTTTTCCATAGTGGCTGCACCAGTTTGTAATCCCACCAATAATGTATGAGTGTTTCCTTTTCTCCACATCCTGCCAATATTTGTTGACTTATTGATGCTAGCCATTCTGACAGGCATGAGGTGATATCTCATGGTTTTAATTTGCATTTTCTCTGATGATTAGTGACGTTGAACATTTTTTCATAGGTCTGTTGGCCATCTGTATGCCATCTTTGGGGAAATATCTGTTCAGGTCCTCTGCCCATTTTATAATTGGATTCTTTGTGTTTTGGAGCATTAAGTTATATGAGTTCTTTATTAATTTTGGGTATTAACCCCTTATTGGATGTATCGTTGGTGAATAGCTTCTCCCAGTTGGTAGGTTGTCTTTGTGTTTTGTTGATAGTTTCCTTTCCTGTGTTTAAACTGCTTAGTTTGCTGTAGTCCCATTTGTTTATTTTTTTTCTTTTATTTCCCTTTACCTAGAAGATACTTCAAATTAAAAAATATTACTAAAAGCAGCGTCAGTATTTACTGCCTGTGTTTTCTTCTAGGAGTTTTATAGTATCTAGGCTTACATTTAAGTGTTTATTTTGAGTTTATTCTTGTGTATGATATAAGAAGGTAGTCTGATTTTGTTTTGCCAGGTATGTGTCCAGTTTTCCCAACATTATTTATTAAATAGACTGTCTTTACCCTATTATATATTCTTGCCTCCTTTGTCATATAGATACAGGTTTATTTATGGTCTCTCTATTCTGTTTCATTGATCTATATGTCTTTTTTATGCCAGTACCATGCTGTTTTGATTACTATAGCCTTGTAGTATAGTTTGGAATCAGGTAGCATGATACTTCCAACTTTGTTTTTCTTTCTCAAGATTGCTGTGACTCTTTGGGGTCTATTTGTGATTCCATAAAAATTTTATAATTATTTGTTCTAGTTCTGTAAAAAAGTGCTCTTGGTATTTTGATAGGGTTACATTACATCTATAGATTGCTTTGGGTACTATGGACAGTTTAACAATGTTAATTCTTCCTGTTCTTGAGCATGATATATGCTTCAGTTTATTTGTATCTTCTTCAGTGTCTTATAATTTTTTGAATACAAGTCATTTGCCTCCTCAATTAAATTTATTCCTAGATGCTTTATTTTTTTGATGCAATTGTAAGTGGTATTTTTTCTTAATCTCTTTCTGATAGTTCATTATTGGTGTATAAAAATGCAACTGACTTCTGAATATTAATTTTGTATCCTGTTACTTTACTGAGTTTATCAGTTCTGATAGTTTTTTTTTTGGTAGAATCTTTACAGTTCTCTATATATAGTATCATGTTATCTGCAAATAATGACAATTTTACTTCTTTTCTTTCCACTTTGTATGCCTTTTACTTCTTGTCTGATTCCTGTGGCTAGACTTGCAGTACTATGGTGAATAAAAGTGGTGAAAGAAAAAAATAGTGGTAAAAGCAGACATCCCTGTCTTGTTCCTGATCTAAGGGAAATACTTTTAGCTTTTCCCTGTTGAGGATGATGTTAACTGTGGGTTTGTCATATATGGCCTTTATTATGTTGAGATATGTTCCCTCTATTCCCACTTGCTGAGAATTTTTTTCATAAATGGATGCTGGATTTTGACAACGGTTGTTCTGCATCTGTTAATAAGATCATGATTTTTATCTTTCATTTTGTTTATGTGGTCTATCACTTAATTGATTTGTGGATATTGAACCAATCTTGCATCCAAGGAATGAATCCCTATTGATCATGGTGCATGATTTTTAAAATTTAATCTTTATTGTATTTTTAATTACTATTTTGCTCCTTATATCCCCCTCCCAACATCTTTTAAATGTATTTCTGAATTCTGTTTGCTAGTATTTTTTGAAGACTTTTATTTTTCATGTATATTTTATTGATTATGCTATTACAGTTGTCTCAATTTTTTCCCTTTACCCCTGTCCAACCTAGTACCCCCCTTCCCTCCAGCAATCCCTCCCCTTAGTTCATGTCCATGGGTGATGAGTGATGGTTGTTCTATATTTCAGTTGTAATTTTGATGTTGTTGTGCGAAGAGGTGAGCCATTTCTGCCTGGTCACCATCTTGACTGGAAGGCAATAAAACATTTTTAAAAGAATGCAAATTATAAGTCAATTGAAAATATATGAAATGGTAATAAAAATGCAATAAAGGTTAAACTAGAAAAAAAAGAAAGAAAATATATGTAAAAATTTAATCAATGTAATTCACCATATTAAAAACCAAAAAAGGAAAACCATGGGATTACCTCAAAAAATTCATTAAGAGCATTTGACAGAATTCAACACCTATTCTTCATTAAACACACACACACACTCAGAAAACTAGTATAGATCATGACTTTTATAAACAAATTTGAACTCATTTTAAAGAAGAGAAAATTTAATTATATTACACAGAGCCTGAGAACCCATAAATGCATACTTCATCATTTAGGTATTCTACGGGTGTCAGGAAATCTTTATAAAGAAGTATAAATGAGGAGGAATGTTTCCTTAACAATTTTGTTCCTTGCCTTTGGGGTTAAAGCAGGAAAGAAGTTAAAAAGCCATACGAAAACAGTGGGCATAAAGAGATGCTGGCCAGTTGGTAGAATTGTATAGTAAGAGTGTAATTGTGAATCAAAAGAGTTGCTGACACTGGAGCTTTTTCCTATGAAGAACTGTTCCTCAGATCCAGTGGATGATGTGAATGCATTTAGAACCTTGAGTGAAGACTTAATGAGAATGTCTTCTATTTGATTGCTGTTTGAATGGAATCAGGTTACTGTAGAATGTAGAAAAATGAGTTTGCTCCAGTTTCTAAACAAAATGAAAAGCATTGTCCTAATTGAATTTGTTTTGACATTCTTGTTTCTCCACACAGGTCAAGTTGCAAGATTGAACAAAAGAATAAAGCTGGAGGGTAATAGGAGGCCTTTGACCAAAATGCTGTAAATGTTAGGAATGGCATTCTTACTAATGTATGAAACCTTTAAATAATATTATGTTCCATATTTCCATATTAAAAAGGCAGTGTTAGAAATAAAGTATCATGGAGTTTAGAAAAGGTGAGGATTAAGATCACTTTGAAAATTAGTCCTTTGATTACTATAAGAATTTGATTACTACAACATAGGAAATATAGTCAATAATATTTTAATAACTATGTATGGTACTAGTAGGGTACTGGAAATATCAGGGGGAACACTTTGTAAAGTATATGATTGTCTAACCACTATGCTGTACATCTGAACTAATACAAAATAATATTGAATGTAAATAGTAAACCAAAATTTTTAATTAAAAAAAGGAGCAAAAAAAAGAATGTGATTATAGTTCATGACATCTATACAAAGGCATTTTTTTTTAGATCATTTGAGATTAGGCTCTGTTTAAAATTAGAGAGTCTTAGATACTAGAATAAGGGAACTAGCTACAGTTAGAGTTGGAACATTAACATAATGATAACATGTTTGAGTACTTAAGAGTATGCCAGACATTATTCTAAGTGCTATATATATTAACCGAATTTTAATTTCAGTATATTCTAATGATTTGATTCAGTGCACACAGTGTCAGAGAAGTAACCAGAAAATCTTTTTCCTCTTGGAAAAGGGTATTTTGGTAATTTAAAAAAAATCCTCATCTGAGAATATCTTTATTGATTTTAGAGAGGAAGAGGGAGGGAGGGAAAGAGGAGGAGAGGGAGGGAGGAAAGGAGAGAAAGAAACATCAATGTGAGAGAAAAGCATCAATGGGTTGCCTCCTGTACATGCCCCAACTGGGGATCAAACCAGCAACCTAGGTATGTGCCCTGACCAAGAATCAGACACACCACCTATGGTATACAGGATGATGCACCAACCAACTGAGCCACCCGACCAGGGCTGGTAATTTTTTAATGCTTTAAAATAAACCTGAATACTATTTTGAAGACTCACAGATATAAATATTTGATCACTTAATATTATGGTTGATCAAAAATAGCTACACGTACCCTCTTTCTTTTGAAAAGCAGTTTACTCAATTTTTCTTTTCCCCCACTGATGTAGGCTACTGAATAGAGTACAGTAATTGTAATTGTACATCTACTCAGTAATTGTAAATCATTTTACAATTATATGAGGTCTGCCTGGAAAAAGTCCAGCCATTGTTAATATAATGAGAACATTTGCATGACATCAGTGTAACCTGGCAGCCAAGGAGAATGGACTGGAATGTGCATGTGTGAACAACAACTTCATTGTACTAGTCAGTGGGGGTGACAGACGCTGTTGAATGAGCATGTGTACTGTGTGGCCGTTGCATCCAAAAATGACTGAGCAGTAAAGCAGCAAATCTGCATCCAATTTTGCATTAAGCTTGAACATTCTTCCATGGAAACTATTCAGATGATTCAGAAGGCTGCAGCCATGGGCAACTGGTGATTGGCAGCTTCATCATGACAACACACCTGCTCATGAGTCATGTCTCATGCAGAGTTTTTTGTGAAACATCAACTCACCCAGGTGACTGAGTCCGTCTACAGCCCAGATTTGGTGCCTTGCGACTTCTGGCTTTTCCGAAAACTAAAAGCACCTTTGAAAGGGAAGAGATTTCAGACCGTCGATGAGATTCAGGAAAATACAATGGGGCAGCTGATGGCAATTGGGAGAACTGTGTGAAGTCCTAAGGTGGCTACTTCGAAGGGTCCTGAGGTGTCATTGTCCTGTGTACAGTGTATCTTGTATCTTGTGTCTTCTTCAATAAATGTGTCTATTCTTCATGTTACATGGCTGGATATCTTCTGGACAGACCTCGTATATTGCCCTTTCACTGTTCAAATCAGTAACCCATGTGGTAATTACTAGTCTGTAACATCCATTTTGGCAACACGTATACCTTGTATATGTACACATTGTTTCCGCAGAGAACTGCCTAAAGAGTCTTTTTTTTCCAATCTATTCAAATCTGTGAACTGAGGAGCAGGCATCTGATCTGCAGTTCTGAATAGATTGATTATCAATATACAAGACAACTTGTTCTCTGAATCATAATGCTTCACAGAGTATTTGGGGATGGGGGGAATGAAATTACTATTTTTAAAGTGGTTGTTTTATGCATGTTAGATTTTTAAATGAATTTTCCAGACAAATTCTTCCCATTTTATTTTTTTCTACATAAAAATTTCTAAAATAACAAAAGAAAATATCTCAGTCTTTTAAAATATATACCTCTTCCTCTTATAGAGGTCCAAGTAAAAGTACTGGAAAACAAGTAATGCAAGGACATTTCTTTAAGTGAGTGCCTGGGCTTGGGAAGCCTCACTGTTCTTTAACTGGTTGCTGGCACAGATGGAGAGTGGAGACCATTGCTTGCAGAAGCTGGTACTGAGAAGGACCAGAGGTTAATACAAGGAAAACCTCTTGATTTGCCAGAGAAGTCTGGGAGGGGAGCAGATGGCCACAAGAAGCACCCTCCAGCTTACTCAGCTGCTCCGAGAAGCTTAGGGTGACCTCTCTAAAACAAACCAAGTAGCTCTCAGGGTAATGGGGCAGCATCATTTGTATTCCCGAATAACAATACTATCCCTCGCTACAATCTCTCGCCCATACCCAGTGCTGAGGGCACCATCTGCTTCTTGTGAACTTATATAGGTGCTGGCCCTGGCCAGTGGAATTGCAATTGAATGATGCATCTGGGAAATGTGCTCTTTACAGATTACTTTCACATGAGTCTGATAGACACATAAGTAATATGTCTTTATGCATTATTAAGAAACTGAGGCAAAGAGGAGTTGAGGAATACTGGAATTAGAATTTAAGCACCTTGATTCCTGAGTTCTGTATATCATGGTGAGCCCACAGAGCCATTTCAGTGCTCTTGTTTAGGGAGCAGTTATCCAGCTTTTGAATAAGGCCTTTTGGAAAGGAAATTAGTTATTTTTGAGGATGTCACTATCACTGTTTTATGCCTTTGTTTGGTTACTGTTTTGCTAGGTGACAGAAAGGAGAAGGCGACTGCTCGCATACTACTACAGCCTTCCAGGAGCCTGGAATTAAGGGAGAAGGTCTAATTTACATGATGCAGTATCATCAAAACCGGATTTATTCAAGAGGAAAGCATTCTCATTCAAAGGAGTTACTTAGTTTATATATAGTGTGTACACATACACACTACACACCCACACTTAAACCGACTATAAGAAAAATGATTCTTTCTGTAAACCACAGCTCTCCTTTTCCCTGCCATTGGCTGAAATTACATTCATTTTCATGCATTAGCACCTGCTCATGGGTCTGGTGAATCAAAAGAGAAATGAGCAAAGTGGTTTTAATTGCCCGAGCTTTACTAGAGCCTTTCTTGCACTCAGGAACACAAAAGACTTTGAATAGTGTCAGAGGGCTGTACTGAGGAGTGCTTTCCTTTAGAACTCCCAGCAGATGATTCACTCACTGTGCTGAGACATTGTCTTGTACCGATGAGTTTATGAGCCCATCTTCCAACTGTGAGAGCATAACAGAGCAGTCAGTTTCAGTTGCTTTGAACAATTATCCAGGAAACTAGGAAAATGTAAATGTTTATAGATTTGACATTAGTGCATTTTTGTAGAATTTTACTTACTAATTACTTTTGTAAAAGTTTTGTATACATTTTTTTAAATTTTTATTTTTAGAGAGAGGGGAGGGAGGGGGAGGGAGAGAGACAAACATCAATGTGTGTTTGCCTCTCGCACGCCCCCTACTGAGGATCTGGCCCACAGCCCAGGCATGTGCCCTGACTGGGAATCGAACCCACGACCCTTTGGTTCGCAGGCCGGCACTGAGTCCACTGAGCCACAGCAGCCAGGACTATATACATATTTTAAACTGCATAGCCATATTCCTATATCATAGTAGTTAAGAACGAACGCTCTGAAGCCAGACTACTTGTATTCATATCCAAATTCTAACAGTTTACAGACTGTGGGATATTTTATTATTTTTAAAATCATTTTTCTTTTCCTTTTTTTAAAATGATTTTGTTTGTTTGTTTATAGAGAGAAGGGGAGGGAGAAAGGGAGAGAAACATTGATGTTAGAGTAAAACATCGATCGATTGCCTCTTATACGTGTCCCGACCAGGGACCATACCCGCAATCCAGGCATGTCCCCGACCGGGAATTGAACTGGCGACCTTTTTCTTTGCAGGTTGATGCCCAACCAAGCCCCACCGGTCAAGGCTCATTTTTATTTTTCAATTATAGTTGACGTACATTATTATATTAGATTCAGGGGTATTCCCCAGTGATTAAACATCAAATGATTTACTAAGCGAGCATCCTGATAAATCTCCCACGCACCTGACACCATACATAGTTATTAGAATATTATTGACAATATTCCCTATGCTGTATGTTACATCCCCATGACTATTCTATAACAACCATTTGTAACTCTTAATCCCTTCATGTTTTTCACCCATCCCCCCAAGACCCTAGCCATCTGTCAACCATCAAAATGTTCTCTGTACATAAGAGTCTGTTTCTGTTCTATTGGTTCATTTATTTTGTTTTTTAGATCCAGTTGTTGATGGATATGTATTTATTGCCATTGCGTTGTTCATATTTTTTTATTGTTCATATATGTGTATTTTTTAAAGAAGACCTTTTAATATTTCTTATAGTACTAGAGTGGTGGTGAGAGCTCTAGCTTTTTCTTGCCTGGGAAGCTCTTTATCTGTCCTT
Source organism: Mormoops blainvillei (assembly GCA_004026545.1). NCBI lineage: Eukaryota > Metazoa > Chordata > Mammalia > Chiroptera > Mormoopidae > Mormoops > Mormoops blainvillei. The sequence continues at coordinate 71,605 of PVJD01004198.1, read as the reverse complement.
CTGTCCTTTTATTCTGGATGATAGCTTTACTAGGTAGAGTAATCTTGGTTGTAGGTCCTTGCTTTTCATCACTTCGAATATTTTTTTCCCCAATCCCTTCTGCCTGCAAAGTTTCTCTTGAGAATTTAGCTGACAGTCTTATGGGAGCTCCCTGGTAGGCAACTAACTGCTTTTCTCTTGCTCCTTTTTAAAAATTATATTTTATTGATTATGTTATTACAGTTGTCCCAGTTTTTCTTCCTTTGCCCCCCTCCACTCTTCACCCCTACTCCCTCAGGCAACCTCACACCTTTGTTCATATCCATGGGTCAGTCTCTGTGGCTCTGTGGGTGGAGGGCTCAGCAAAGGGACAATGGCCTCTGCCCGCCTTTCTGCCTGAGAGAAAGTTGTACCCCAGCTCTCACCTTGATGCCAGACACTTCAGTTTGTCCCCATATGCCACTGGCGACCTCCAAGCTGCTACCCCAGTGCTAGAGCTCAGAGGGAGTGAGTCTGAGTAACTTTGTGTGTGGGTTCTTTAAGAAAAACTGGTTGGAAATCCAGCACTTTCTTCCACTGACTCAGTCCCCGCAGGATTTTGCCAGAAGTTATGGGTACTTATCTTCCTGGCACTGGAACTCTGTCCTGGGGGCCTGGTGTGGGACTGGGACCCCTTGCTCTCAAGGTACCCCTCCCGAATTTTTATTCCCCGCTATGGGTATGGGATCAGCCCATTCCGCACCTCCACGTCTTCTCCCCTCCTTCCAGTCCGTATGGATGTGGCTTCTTCAATTCTGTAGTTGTCAGGTTTCCATTCAACTCAATTTTTGATGGTGCGAGTGATGCGTGTTTTAAAGTTTAGCTGTAATTTTGCTGTGGTTGTGCGAGGAGGCAAGCCATGTTTACCTACACCTCCATCTTGACCAGAAGCCTCTCTCTTAGTATTTTGGGAAAATATGAATAAAAGATCATTACAAAGATGATATTCAGGAGATTTTTGTCTATACAGTAGTTATTTTTCCCATAAATTCTAAGCAATTTTTGTGGGGCTCTTTTCTTTCACTTTTTAAAGTCGAGCACCCACTATGTTCCAGGCAGTGAGCTGACCACTTCACATATTTTTTCCCTTATTTTACAGATGAGGGTATCATCTGTGATAGAGTAGGTGAGAGTCAAAATTTAAGTAAAAAACAAAGTCACCCTAATGAAATGCTAGATCAAGCAAATGATCCTGAGTGACTACTAAAACTTTAGGTGAGAGGTTGACAAGAAACTTAATTCAAAATTATTGGTGTTGTGTGCTAGTGAGTACAGATGTAACACTGCATATTCTCACCATACTACACTGTGCTTTCCATGTCTTAAGAGGTTTCTTGCCTTTGAGGTATTCTACATGGTCACCACTGTAGACTTCTGTGTTTTGAGGAAGAAATGTCTATATTTTCCTTGTTATTCTTCCTATCCCTCCATGTGGCATTCTTTTGGTTTCTCTTTTATTTACAGCATTCGCCTTACTCTAGATTGTACTGATGTTATTTGTAGACTTCTCTTTGCCCACCATCTAAAGCTCAAAATTTACTACAGAGGTTTTTAACTTATTTCGGTTTCCTTATTAACGTTTTTGAGACTTGTGGGAAAACTATGAACCACGTCCCCAGAAAAATGTACATATGTAAAACCAAAGTTTTCTTATTAGTTCAGGAGGACTCCAGGGTAAAGACTCTCTCAAGATTGTGTGTTTCTGCAGAGTAACCCCCAAGTTGCACTGACCTGTCTTTGGCAGAGCCTACCATATATATATGAGATACTCAGCAAATAGTATCTGAATTGATTAATTGAAATGCAAAATGAAAATCTTCAAGTTTCTTAATATAGAATCTCTGAACACACTTTCTTTGTTTCCTTAGGCTTCCATCTCAGTGGCACAGTAACTGAGCCAGCCACTACTTCTGAACCAGCAGTGACTTACAAAGTTGCAATCAGTTTTGATCGATGCAAAATCACTTCAGTGACATGTGGCTGTGGCAACAAGGACATATTCTACTGTGCTCACGTGGTAGCGCTCTCACTCTACAGGATCCGTAAACCAGACCAAGTCAAACTGCGTCTTCCTATCTCAGAAACCCTTTTCCAGATGAACAGGGACCAGCTACAAAAGTTTATTCAATATTTAATCACAGCACACCACACTGAAGTCCTTCCTACTGCACAGAAACTGGCAGATGAGATTCTATCCTCCAACTCAGAAATCAACCAAGTAAACGGTAATTATACAATATTTTTATTGCTAAAAATCTACTTTGTTACTTTATTGCATGTTTAGAGGTTGGGATATTTTTGCATTTATAATCAGTTAACCTTAATCAACTCATTTTATCCAAACTGTGTGTTTAAACTCTTAGTTTCTTAAAGCAGTCCAGTTGTCTACCTCAGAAATGTTTGGCAAAAAAGGACAGAAAAAATTAGTTATACATTGATCTAGTTTATGAGTTTTATTTGTCCATGCAATCGGTGACCCCAGGAGCCTGGAATCTATAAGAGGGACAGAAAGGATAAAAATTTTTGTCAATCAGTGAAATGAAATGGATATGAGAATTCCCTTAACATTTCAGGATCCTATGTACCATCAGAGTTATTCTAAAAAGCATCTGTTAGTATTGTGCTTGTGAGTTATGTAATGCGGGGGAATGCACGGATGGAAAAAGATGGTGTGTTCACTCATTCATTCTGTAGGTATATATTGAGTACCTACTATGTGCAAACAATAGTGCTGATTGTCGAGGGCATAAAACAAACATGGTTCCTGCCGTCAAGTAGTTTATAATCTAGTAGAAAAGACAGCCATGTCTGAAATAAATGCTTGCTTCTATAATGAAGCCAAGTGGTAGGGACTTAATCATAGAAAACCATTAAAGGATTTTGAGAAGAGGAGCTATAGAGCCAATTTTTCATTTTGTTTCTTAGGTCCTACTACATTCCAGGCATCATACAAGTGATTTTTAAAAATATGTTAATTCATTTAGTTTTCAAAATACTCTGTTAGGTATGTGATATAACCATTACCATTTTATAAATAAGGAAATTATTTATAACCCAGGCTTACCTGCCTTCACAACTCAAGCTTTTAGACTTGTTTATATAACCTTTCTATTTTTAGAAGATAACTAGGTACTAATGTGAAAAGAAGCAATTAGGCCAGGTGGGTAGTCTGTATAATACTGTAGTTCATTTGCTAAAGGGCCTCCCTTTCCCATTTGTCCAGAGCTAAGTCCTACACACAACCTCACTACTCCTTAGAGAATAGTCAGACAGTTCTAAGAACTCTTGCTAACTAGCAGAAATAATCTTCTGTTGCTTTATAAAACTCAAAGTTATAATGTGTTACATAATAACTGAGATCCTTCTATTTGAGTGACACTGTTAAATAGTAGCCCTCTCTATGTCTTATCCCGCATAGAGAGACTGTTCTACTTCTCTGGCTTCCTTCAGTCTAGAGTTCTTAAGGACCTGAGTTCGGCTCCGTCCCTAGAGAGAAGTACAGCTATGTACCCTAACAACTGGGCTATCACCTGCATTCTTGCCCCGTTCCCACTAGATCTTTCTCAGAACTTTTTTCTATTTCCAAGCTCTCTTGCCTTTTCTTTAACAGCCCACCTTGGTTCAGGACCTTCATTGTATCTGACTTTTTCACCACTGCTGTCACCAATGCAACCCTCTTTTTTCTTTACCACTGTGCTGAAGCAATCTTTATTCATCCCTCATTACACCTCTCATCTCAGTATCTTATTATTTGTCTGAAATTAGGCTGAAATGACCACACTGAACTTGAGATGTGATGCTCAGCCTTCCCCAGGAACTACTACTTCTGCACCTGTGTTTATCCCACAGTTATATTAGCTTTGTTCCCCAGGTTCCATAGTTTTCCACAAGACCTTTGTATTCTGTTTCTAATAACCAATGCTCTAAAGACAATGATACTAAAAGTAGGGTATGGTTATGGAGGGGGGAGGAAGTGGAGATACCTTAGAGGTAACATGGACTGGATTCAGCGTCCAGGTGTGTAGGATGAATGGGGAGTAAAGAAAAGATGAGAGAAAAATGAATTCAAGAATGTCTAGCTAGGATGGCACTTGTAAATTTGATGATTATGTTTCCATTCACTTAGGGATTATTAGAGAAGGAATGAATTTAAAAGAAGGATGGATTCAACTTAAGTTTGAGGCGCTTATGGAATATTTAGGTAAAGATTTCTGATAGACAGTTGGATATATGGATCTGGAACTCAGAAAAAAAAAATTTGGGGAGTTACTACCGTAGAAATGATATACAAAGTCATATTTCTATTCTGTGCTGAACCCCTAAACACTTAAACCATATTCCTTTTCCTCTTTACTAAACACTACTCCTCACCAAAACAGACTTAAAAAGCAGGGTTAAGATTTCTAAAACTGCTGTCTGTTTTTGATCTCAGAAATGCTGTGCTCCTAACTTCCCTGAAAACTTTTCTTGTATTAGGCCCTATGTAACCATAACTAGACTTTGCCTTGTCCTCTTTGGATTGGTGATTCAATTTGCTCTGGTAATTACCTACCCTGAGATTCTCTGGCATAAACATCCTGGCCAGGTCTTCAGTTACTGCTTATCTGTGAAGAGAGATTGGATACCAAGATAAAGGTAAGATAACTTGAAGAGTCAAGTCAGGAACCATGTCTTAACTAATTTTTGGGCCTCCAAGCATGGTACCTGCAAAATAATAAAGAGTTTATTTAATGAACACAGCCATGAATATATAGGTGACGACAGGAGCCAGTGGAGGAATTAGCAAAATAGAATGAGAAATGAGAAAAGCTAGCAAGTTATTATTAAAGTCAGTATAAAATTGAGTTTCAAGGAGTGAATCATCAAGTCAACAGACCAGAACTTACAAACGTAGAAAGGTAAATTGGAGTAGAGACTATGCAAAGAAAAGACAACTTTGAAAAAGTATTAATTATCATCATAGGAATAAAAGAAGATGTTGCAACCATGAAATAAAAACTAGATGCTATAAAAACAAAATACAAAACAGAAAGAACTAATAAATATAATGGCAAAAGAATTATAAAACTAAATGATGAAAAATAAATGTAAGGAAATTTCATATTGAGTACAGCAAAAAAACAGATATGAAAAACAGAAGGAGCCCTGGCTGGTGTGGCTCAGTGAATTGAATGCCGGCCTGCGAATCAGAAGGTCGCTGGTTCAATTCCCAGGCAGGGCACGTGCCTGGGTTGCAGGCCAGGTCCCCAGCTGGGGGCATCCTAGAGGCAACTGATTGATGTATCTCTTCCACATCAATGTTTCTCTCCTTCTTCCTCCCTCATTTCCCTCTCTCTAAAAATAAATAAATAATTTTAAAAAAAGAAAGAAAGAAAAACAGAAGGGAAAAAAGATGTCAAAAATTAAGGAACAAGTCCTGGAACTACAATGTTTGGATAACAGGGGTTCTAGAAGTAGCAAACAGAGGTAAGGAATGTATAAATGAAATAATTGCAGAAGATTTTGTAGAACAAAACCATTGAGTTTTCACAGCGAAAGGATTCTACCAAGTGCCCAGCAAAGGCAAAGAAGAATCTTTTTTCTTAAATAAAGATTCAATAAATGGTGCTGCATGAATTGGATATTCATATGGGGAAGAAAAAAACACCTTGATTACTGCCTCATACTATACAGGAAGATCAGTTGCAGGTGGATTGCAGATATAAATATGAAAAGTAAAACAATAAAGTATTGAGGAAATAATGAGAAAGTAACTCCCATGTCCTTGAGGAAGGAAAAAAAATTAAATAGGAAAAGATTGATAAATTGAACTACATTAAAAATTTAAATTCCTGTTTGTCAAAAGGCACCATTAAGAGACTAAAAAGGAACTCACATAACTTAAAACCAAAAAGAAAAAAGAAAAAAACAAACAATCCAATTAAAAAATGGGCAAAGAACCTGAATAGACACTTCTACAAACAGTACATACACAGGGCCAATAGACATGTGCAAAAATACTCAACATCACTAATCATCAGGGAAAATGAAAATTAAAAACACAATGAGATATCACGTTATACCAGTCAGGATGGCTATCATCAATAAATCAACAAACAACAAGTGTTGGTGAGGATAAATTGGTTTAGCCACTAAGGAAAATATATGGTGGTTCCTCAAAAAATTAAAAATAAAAACTACCACATGACCCAGAAATTCCATTTCTGAGTATTTATACAAAGAAACCCAAAACACTAATTTGAAAAGACATATACACTCCTATGTTTATTGCAGCATTATTTACAATAGCCAAGATATGGAAGCAACCTAAGTGTCCATCAATAGATGAGTGGATAAAGAAGATGTGTTATTTATACAATGGAATATATCTCAGGCATGAAAAGAATGAAATGTTGCCATTTACAACAAAATGGATGGACCTAAAAGGTATTATGCTATGTGAAATACATCATACAGAGAAAGACAGATGCCATATGATTTCACTTATATGTGGAATTTTTAAAAATGAAATAAAAGAACAAACCAACCAGAAACAAACTCATAGATGCAGAGAACATTTTGATGTTTGCCAGATGGAAGGAGGTTGAGGGGATGGGTGAAAAAGGAGAAGGGATAAGATGTACAAACTGCCAATTTTAAAAGCATGTAAAGTACAGCAGAGGGAATATAGTCAATAATATTGCAATATATGTATGATGTCAAAGGTTACTATATGGGGTGATAAATTCATAAGTTATATGAATGTCTAATCGCTATGTTGTACAACTGAAACTAATATAATATTGTATGTCAAGTATAATTGAAAAAATTATAGTAAATAAATGGTAGGTAGGTAGGTAGATTGATGGATAGATAGACTAAATAGGCAAGTAAGTAGTGGGTGAAGATATTTGTAAGATGTGTAACAAATAAGAGGTTTGTATTCTAAATATATAAAGAATCCCTATAAACAGTAAAATGAACAAGAAACACAAAAAGGCTATCCAAATGCCTAATAGACATATTAAAAGGTGCTTTACCTTTAGTAATTGGGGAAATGCAAATTAAAACCACAATGAGATACAAGTACATATCCACCAGGATGGCTAAATCAGTATCAAGTATTGGTGAGAATACTGAGCAACTGTAACTAATATATTGCAGGTAGGAGTGTAAATTTTTACAGTCACTTTGGGAAAATGTTTGGCATCATCTAGCTAAAAAGTTGAACATACGCATACTCTATGACCCACAAATTTCCTAGATGTCTGCCCAATGAAAATGAGTAGCATAATTTGTAATAGTCTAAAATAGGAACAATCCAAATGACCATCACAGTAGAATAAATCGATACATTTATAAAATGGAATACTATACATCAATGAAAGTAAATTAAGAATTGTTAAACAGAAAATATCTTAATCTTACAAACATAATGTTGAGTGAAAGAAGCCAGACACAAAATAATAACTTGTATGATTCCATTTGTGTAAAGTTTAAAAACAAGTCCCTGGTGTTAGAAGTCAGGATAGTGATTAATTTGGGAAAGAGGAAAGGAGAATTCTGTTTCTTGATTTTGGTAAGCAGTACACTTAATATTTGTGCATTTTTCATAATTTCTATTTTGATTTTAACATTCTAATTTAATTTAAAAAGTTGTGTGTGTGTGCACACACTCATTCATATGTGTACAGGGCAAAAAGACTGCAAGAAATAACACCAGGGGAGCTTCCGGTTCATGACAGCATAGCAGATATGGCTTGCCCTTTCATGCAACCACATCAAAATTACAACTAAAACAGAACAACTATCACTCAGAAATGTCATAAATCAAGACGAATGGAAGTCTGACAACTGTGGAATTAAAGAAACCACATCCATCGAGAGTGGAAGGAGGGGCGCAGATGCAGAATGGGCTGGTCTCTCACCCATGTGTGGTGGATAAAAATTTGGGAGGGATATCTCAGAAGCGAGCAGGCCCAGCCCCACACCAGGCCCCCCATCCCAGGGTTCCAGTGCCAGGAAGATAAGTCCTCACAACCTCTGGCCACAAAACCCAGCAGGGACTGAGTCAATGGAAGAAAGTGCTGGATTTCCAACCAGTTCTTCTTAAAGAACCCACACATGAAGTTACTCAGACTCACTCCCTCTGAGCTCCAGTGCTGGGATGGTAGCTTAAAGGGCACCACTGGCCTACTGGGAGAGGCTGAAATGTCTGGCATTGAGGCGAGCAGAGGCCATTGTCCCTTTCTGAACCCTCCCCACGCAGAGCCAGAGAGCCAACAGGCTAGCACCCTGAGACTCCATCAACTTGGTTAACACTGTTTGACTCCCCTTGAAGATCCCCAGAGACTCTGCCTTACCCAACTTATGGGCCCACCCATAAGCTGCTTTTCCATATGAATGGCTGGTCTTGGCTTATGCTTCACAACTTCCTAAATCCTATCAAACAACCAACAGCTGGCCTTAGTGAGCTCCAGGTCAGGCACTAGCAGCAGCCAGCCTAGATTCACAGCTTGGCTTTGCTGGGAATCTGCAAGCCCAGCACAAGTAGCAGCCTTCTCAGATGCTTTATAGCTCAGGAAGGGCAGCCCTGGGGAAAACACAGGTGGGGGCTGACCTTGACCTGCATCACCCAGGAAACTCCAGGGCCAGTGCATCCACTGGACAGCTACAGACCACTTTGGAGCACCACCACCCTGCTTCTGCACAGCTGATCCTCCACAGTGGGCGGAGGTTGGAGGTCGGAGGTTGGTGGTAAGTAGTCACAGCCAATCCTTGCAGCTGACTGGCCTGGATAAATCTCTCCCATTGATCTGCCAGCAGCAACCAAGGCTCAACTACAAGAGGAGGGTGTACTTAGCCCACATGGAGGGCATACCTCGAGTACCCAGCTTGGGTGATAGGGGAGGTTGTGCCACTGGACCCTATGGGATACTTAACTATATTAGGCCATGCTACCAAGACATGGAGTCAAAGCAGCTCTATCTAATACATAGAAACAAACACAGGGAGGCTGCCAAAATGAGGAGAAAAAGAAACATGGCCCAAATGAAAGAACAGATCCAAACTCCAGAAAAAGAGCTAAATGAAATGGAGATAAGCAATTTATCAGATGCAGAGTTCAAAACACTGGTTATAAGAATGTTCAAGGAACTTTGTGAGGACCTCGACAGCATCAAAAAAGAGCCAGTCAGAAATGAAGGATTCACTAACTGAAATAAAGAACAATATACAGGGAAATAACAGTAGAATGGATGAAGCCAAGAATCAAATCAATGATTTGGAACAGGAGGAAGCAAAAAAGAAAAAAGAAAGGAAGAAAAACAATGAAAACAGCAAGAAGAAAAGAGAATCCAAGAAAACGAAGACAGTTGGTACTACTTCAGGTGTACCAACATTCACATCATAGGGGTGCCAGAAGAAGAAGAGAAAAAGCAAGAAATTGGAACTCTTTGAAAAAATAATGAAAGAAAACTTCCCTAACTTAGTGAAGGAAATAGACATGCAAGTCCAGGAAGAACAGAGAGTCCCAGTCAAGTCGGACCCAAGGAGGATCGTACCAAGACACATCATAATTAAAATGCCAAAGGTTAAATATAAAGAGAGAATCTTAAAAGCAGCAAGAGAAAAGTAGAGAGATGCCCGCAAAGGAGTTCCCATAAGACTATCAGTTGATTTCTCAAAAGAAACTTTGTAGGCAAGAAGGGACTGGCAAGAAGTATTCAAAGTGATGAAAAGCAAGGACCTACGTCCAAGGTTACTCTATCCAGCCAAGCTATCACTTAGAATGGAAGGACAGATAAAGTGCTTCCCAGACAAGGTAAAGTTAAAGGAATTCATCATCACCAAACCATTATTACATGAAATGTTAAAGGAACTTATTTAAGAAAAAGAAGATCAAAACTATGAACATTAAAATGACAAAAAACTCACAACTATCAACAGCTGAATCTAAAAAATAAAAAACAAAAACTAAGAAAACAATGAGAATAGGAACAGAATCATAGGTATGGGGATCATTTGGAGGGTTATCAGCTGAAAGGGGGAAGGGAGAGAAAGGAGAAAATGGTGCAGGGATCAAGAAGCATAACTGGTAGGTACAAAACAGTCAGGGGAAGGTTAAGAATAGTATAGGAAATGGAAAAGCCAAAGAACTTAACACACACAACCCATGAACATAACTAAGGGGACGATTGCTAGCGGGAGTGGGGGTACCAGGTGGAGGGGGGCAAAGGGAAAAGATTGGGAGAACTGTAACAACATAATCAATAAAATATACTTAAAGGAATACACCGTAATATTAACAACGGTAATCTATGGCTGGTGGAATTATGGGTAGCTTTTTATTTACTTTTTGCTTTAGTATATTTTCTGTAATAAACTATTAATTTTTAATTTATAAAAATGGATGGTTTAACAATGAAAGAAAAATTGGTTCCACGGACATAAAGTCCCATCAGGACAGGTCTCAAAGCATCATGCTAGCTTGAAGCCTGAACCAACATGATGTTTTGTTTCATAACTATTTATAAAAGACATCCTTATTTTATCTTTCTATGGAAAATTTCACACTATAATGTTAGTGTCAATTTACATCAGCTGGGTCTACTTTACCACTACCGAGGTTCATACTCATCTCTTTTTATGAAAAGACAAATGTTCTAACAAGTAAGCATATATAGGGACATTTTCTTTTTTTTTTTCTTTTTTTAACAGAGTGTTAAAGAAAAATATTGTCTTGGAGTCAGGGAGGGACAGCTAGAGAGGCTGGTTGTGAACTCCAGGCTTAGTTTATCTAGTTAAAATGATCTGTGCTTTTGTTTATTCATTCCTACATACTGTACCTTGCTATATGATCTGCTGTAATGTTGATATTTCTTATAGATTAATCTTAGGTTTTTTCCTTCTTGTTCTACATATATCCTATCTTAGCTATATCCTTCATTTGAAATGTCATCTGTGTACTATGACTCACAAATTTATTTCTCCAGCCCAGATCTCTTGAGCTTTATATTCAAGTAACTGTTCCATATCACAGAGACATCCCAAGATCGGCATACCCAAATGTGAATTTATCTTTTTCCCTAAACTTGCCTAATAAATAGCACCGCCATCTAGCCACTCGATCATGGTCAGAAACCTTGTAGTCATCCCTAACACCTCTTTCTTTCTTATAATCCACATGCATTCCATTGCAAGACCTGTTAACTTTACCTGCTAAGTATATTTCATCATTTTTCACTTCTCTCTATGTTTAGGGTGATTCTGCCATCAACCTAAATCAAACCCCCATAATCTCCCACCTAGATTGCTGCCGTAGCCTTCTAGCTGATCTTTTCATATCCACTGTTGTTCCCATCTATCCCATTCTGCCATCCAAAGTAATTTTTATATAACTACAGATTTTGTCAGTATTGCTTCTTGCTTAAAATCCTTCAATGGTCTCCTGTTGCTCTTAGGATAAAATCCAAATTTCACATGGCCTACAAAACCTTGCATGATCTGGCTTTGCCTGCATTTTCACATGATATTCCCTCTCTTTGGAATACTCTTCCTGTCTTCTTCCCCTTATTATAGAGATACTTAATATTACAATAATTGATGACTTCATGCTTTTTTGAACAAAAAATACACACAGTATTTCCTACATTCTCTGCCGGGCAACTCCTATTCATTTCTCAGCTGTCTGCTCAAATGTCACTTTCTCAGGGAAAACTTGTTAACCTGTCTTTCTTTCCACACAAATAAGTACATTGTGTAACTTTTTCTTGCTTAACATCCCTTTCCCCAACCTAGTGTTTTAGCTCCACAAGGACAAGGAACTATGTCTGCTTTGTTTAGCACTATATATTCAGTATTTGTCACAGGCCCCAGTACATAGTAGGCTTTCAGTAAATATTGACTGACTAAATAAAAATGTCTTAGAAAATCCTCCTTGCCAATTCATGCTTTCCCAGGTGACTGATTTCTTCAGTTACACCCAACTCCTGGTAGTACTTTATTATCTGGATGCTTCAAATATTGACTGACTTCCTTTCTTGCTGCAACACCCATTTTGGCAACTCATTCTCATCTCCTGGGCTCATTGTACACCAGCAAACATTTACACAGTTTACCTTCCTTGTCTCCTATCAAATAAACCATTTGGAAGTTTTAGGTGAAATTTTACTCTTAGTAACTCAAAGGTTTCTTTGTCTTCTCCTTGTTCTATCCCAGCAGTTTTCTATAGTATGCACAGTAGGGTATTTATAAATTTTGCTTTATTTCTTCCACAGCAGCTGCCGCTACCACCACCTGGGCCCAAAAGATTCTCCAGTTTCCTCCATACCTTTTCAGATCCTTATAGAGGATGTCATGGCACACTTCGAGCCGTTGATTAGTCAGCTGCCCAGCAGACTGAGTCCTGCTCCTACTTTTTCATACCCTAATTGAACCACCAAAGGTTCAGAATTGGTATTTAAACCATCCCTGTCACTTGCTTTTGGAGCAGCATTGCTGTTCTGTCCTCATCCTCATTCTTGGCAACAAGATACTGAGAGGCTAGTCCTTGGTTTATACCTAGTTTATCTCATTTTATATCAGCTCTGTCTCTATAGAGCTACCGTAGAATCATTAAAAGTGAGACTGTTATCTGCATTTTTAACACAAACCCCAAGTGGTTATTCTATATATTAACATTTGAGAATCCCTTACTAGTGAGAAAACTGCATTTTTCTGTCTAACCCTATACAGGCATACCTCAGAGATATTGTGGGCTCAGTTCCAGTCCACCAAAGTAAAGTGAATATCAAAATTAAGCGAGTCACATGATTATGTTTACACTATACTGTAATCTCGTAAGTGTGCAGTAGCATTATGTCTTTTTTTAATCCTCACCCAAAGATATGTTTATTGATTTCAGAGAGGGAGGAAAGGAGAGAGAGAGAAACATCGATGTGAGAGAGAAACATTGATTGGTTGCCTCCCGTACCTGCCCAGACCAGGGATTGAACCCGCAACCAAGATATGTGCCCTGACCAGGAATCAGACCTTCAGCCTTTTGGTGCACAGGATGATGCTCCAACCAAGTGAGCCCCCTGGCCATGGCTAGCATTATGCCTTTTAAAAATGCACATACCTAAATTTTATTAAAAATACTTTTTTTCTAAAAAATGCTAACCATTATCTGAGTCTGTTGAAAAAATGGTTCTGATAGACTTGCTTGGTGCAGGGTTGCCACAAACCTCCAATTTGTAAAAACTACAATATCTGTGAAGCACAATACAATGAAAGGTAATAAAGTGAGGTATGCCTGTATTATGTGTAGCAGCATGGGCAAAGAAATGATTTTGCTATTTTCAGACACACCATCCCGCTTACATTCGAGGGCCTGAAAACAGCTAGTGGATCACGGCAATATGAGACAAGATGCCAAAATATAGCCTTGTAGTAAAGAACATAAACTTTGGAGAAAGACCAGCAGATAAATCCTGGCTCATATATTTTCCATGTGTTATGTTACTTATCTTTATAAGCTTTAAGCTTTTCTTTTTCATTTTAAAATTAGATTAGTAATACTGTCTCATATATTATTACAAGAGTTTACTGGAATTCACTCAGTAGATGTTCATTGAATACCTACTATTTGTAAAGCACTGTTCTACACATTGCATATATACCAACAAACAAAATAGTTTATGCCCTCAAGGACATACATGCTAGTGGTGATATGTACAAAAAGTGCTTAGACTCCATCATTCAGGAAGCCCTGTATAAATGGTTGCTAACAAATATTTAAGGATAAGGAAGGGTGCATTTGTTTTGCTTTGCCACTGTCAAGATAGAAAAGAAGTATAGGATATATTATTTGCCCACCTAGAGTTTAAATCTAGATGGTAATTGAGACATATATTTGTTCATTCTATAAATATTAACTCAGTACAAGGCATTGTGAAGTACAAATGAGTCCCTACTCTTTAAAGAAATTTAGTTGCAACTATTATGAAAAATGAACATTTCAATGTGAAACAAAATACAACAGGTCTTTAAGTGAAGTGATAATAAAGTGCTCAGTAGAGTGTTATTACCTTTACATGCACATGAGCGTAAGATAGACATACTTTAACAGGTGGCTATGAGGTATATGGCTAATTCTGTAAGGGGATAAAAAGAGTCCCTCCTGCCAAGTGAACTGAGCAGTACATGAACCTTGGCAGCGTCAGCCTGTCTGTGTTCTTATTTTATGACTTCCATTTCTCATTGTGGTCCTCACTCTAGAGCTGAGGCAATACTGACAATGAGGAGTGTTTTGGCCAAAGAACAGGCTGAGAGGAGAGGAGGGGAAGTAAAGGGAAAAGCATCATGAAAGTCATGAGGAAACGATGACTCCTGGGAATACCAAGTTTCTGGCTGAAGCCTAAGTATAGGGAAGACAGGGCTAGAAATGAAAGGGCCTGTGTGCATGGAGGGCCTTGAATGTCAGGCCAAGTCATTTGGACTTAGTTTAGTAAGAATCCAAATCATCACTGAAGATTTTTGAGCAGGGAAATGATGTGATCAGAGCTGTGGTTGGAATAATTTGAAGAAAAGCAGCGTACTATAGACACCATAGTCCTCCCTTGTCAGCAGCTTCATTTTCTACGGTTCCAGTTACCCACGGTCAACCACAGTCTGAAATACGAGGCGGGGACCCAAAAAATACTGGAATTATCTTTTGGAGGGTGGACCCCTTGTAGTACGGTCTTCCCCCGCTAGGCGAGTGTTCTAGGATCCCATCTGTATCAGCGCACCAGTTGGCATTGTTGTGAGAGGCTGCATTCGGCTCAGTGAATTTTTTGGAAGACTCTTTCAGCACATTTACCCATTTCATGATGTGTGATTTATGAGCTCACCTGCTCACACCGCTCTAAGTGTTCAGAAATTTTTGACCAAAAACAGTATGATCTCCATGCCCCACCCTCCCTATTTACCCCCTCTCAGTCTAAGCAACCTTTTTTGTTTCCCTGCATGAAAAAAGCCCTCCAAGGGCAACGTTTTGCTGATGTGGAAGAGGTGAAACAAAAGACAGTAGAGGCACTAAAAGGCATCAAAATCAACGAGTTCAGAAACTGTTTTGAGCAGTGGAAAACGTGTCTCAATAGATGTATTGCATCAAATGGAGAGTTCTTTGAAGGTGACTGAAGTTTAAACATGTAAGAATAAATATACAATTTTTATAAATAATTTCTTTTTAGGGGGTGCCCCCTTGTATCAAATTGAAAATTCCAGAAATAAACAATTCGTAAGTTTTAAATTGCATATTATCCTGAGTAGTGTGATGAAGTCTCGCTCCATGGTACCCTGTCCCACCCAGTACATGAATCATTCCTTTGTCCAGCATATCCGCACAGTGTATACTGCCCACCCGTTAACCCCTTAATAGCTATCGTGGTTATCACAGTGCGCTGGTATCACAGTGCTTGTGTTCAAGTGACCCTTATTTTACCTAATAATGGCCCCAAAGCATAAGGGTAATGATGTTGGCAATTTGGATACACCAAAGACAAGCTGTAAAGTGCTTCCTTTAAGTGAAAAGGTGAGTACAGTACAATAATATAACTTATTACAGTATATTGTTATAGTTGTATTTTATTATTGTTGCTAATCTTTCACTGTGTCTAAGTATGTACAGTCATACCTCGGTACTTGTTGGCTTCAGAACTTGTCAAACCCTGTACTTGTCACATTTTGGTGAGAAAAAAATATTTCAGTGCTCGCTTTGGCAGCACATATACTAAAATTGTAATGATACAGAGAAGATTAGCATGGCCCCAGTGCAAGGATGACACACAAATTCTTGAAGTGTTCCATATTTAGAAAAAAATAGTAATAAAGAAAAAAAATGTTTCAGCAGTCAGTGCTTGCTCATCCCTCAGCACCCCCCTCTCATGATGAAACAGACCGACGTGTCAGTCTCACTGTAGCTCGCAAACAGTCCGGTACTTGTCGGTTTTGGCACTCTTCATGAGTTCTCAAACAAATTAACGATGAGTCCAAGATGCCGCTGTATAGGAAAATACTACGTATATATAGGGTGCAGTACTACCTGCGGTTTCAGGCATCTTCTAGAGGGATACTTGGAACATATCCCTCATGGATAAGGGGGGACTACTCTATTGTAAACTAGAAGACCATATGTTTTAATCAGTATTTGTGGAATAAATGAATGTGTGAGCCCTCCTAATTCCCTGGAAAATAAGATGCACTAAAAAAACTTTATCTGAAGACCTGAATTTCATTTAATCAAGTAGGGCTTTGAGGTAGGGAGAAAGAAAAATGTACACTGATTAAACATGGCATAAATTTGTAACTTTTGCATGTCCACACCTATAGAATGTCGACTTATAGTCTGTTGTCACTTGGAGGCAGGTTTCTGTCTCAAAGGACTCTGTCTTTGAGAAATTGAGATAAGATTCAGTTTTCATCCCACAAACATTCGCTGGGTGTCTGTCACATTACCAGCACTGTGCTACAGGTGATTTAACCATGAATTCAACTTGGAATTCAACTGTGAGCAAGGAGCTAACAGGCTACTAGGGGAGAGAGATGAGTAATTAAATAAAACTGTATTTTGAGTGGTGTTTTTGACGTGAACCAAGATATGAAATATATTTTAAGTATACATTTATAAAATTATAGGACTTCTAGTCATGATAGAGTAGTAAATGTGCCCTCACACATTCTCCCACAACCACATCAGAATTACAACTAAACTGTAGAATAACCATCATTCAGAACCACCTGGCACTTAGCTGAAAAGAAATCCTATAATTAAGGATTTAAAGAAGTCACATTGAGGCTGGTAGGAGGGGCAGAGACACAGAATTGACTGGTCCCATACCCACATGTGGATAAAAATCAGGAAGGATATCTCAGCTGTACATGTCCCCCCTGAAGAGTGAGGGGTCCCAGCCCAGGGTTCCAGTGCTGGGAAGAGAAATACCCATAACTTCTAGCTGTAAAAACCACCAGGCATTGTGGCTGAGTGAGAGGCACCACTGCTTGAGTCGCAGGCGTTCCTCTTAAGGGGCCCGTGAAGGGGCTTATTTGGATTCACCCACTCTGAGCTCTAGCGCTGCGGCAGCAGCTCAAAAGATACCGGGAACATAGGGGGAGGAACTGAATTATCCAGTGAGGGCCGGAGGGACAACTTTTTCCCAAACAGACGTTCTGACTGAGGCCATTGTTCCTTCCCTGAGCTCTGCCCTACACAGAACTGGCAGGTGGGTGCCATATCTGATTATCAACTTAGGTAACACTGTTTACACTGCCCTGGTGATTCCCTGAGACCCTACCCCACCCAACGTGCAGGCCCACACAACATTTTCCAGTGGTGTTTCCATTCAAATGGTCTGTCTTGGTTCATGCTCTGGATGTTCTTAAAATCTCTCAAGGGTCCACAAACTCCAAACAAGCCACATGTGGCCTAAGTGTGCCCCATACGTCTTGCTAAGAGGCCCCAAGCTTAGTACCAGTGGCAGTTGTAACCTCAGTTTGCAGGTTGGCCTCTCCCAGGCACCTCCAACCCCAGCATAAGTAGCAGCCATCTGCTGATCACTTTGTACCTCATGCTGGGTGGCCCCTGGCAGGGCACAGGCAGCATCTGACTTTGGCAAGCACTTCCCAGGAGGCCCTAGAGCCAGTGCACCCAGCGAACAGCTTCAGACCATGCCAGAGTACCACCCAACCAATTCTACGTGCAACATACGCAAGGGGAGGACTTGTTGGCACCAGAGCCCAGCTGAAGCAAGTCCTGCTTCATGGATTCAGCTCATGTAGATTCTCCATGCCAGTGCTCACAACCAATCAACCTGAGGGTAAATCCTTCCCATTGATGTGCCAACAACAATTAAGGCTCAACTTCAACAGGAGGGTGCATGCAGCCCACATAAAGCGGCACATCTGGAGCACCTAGCTCAGGTGACCAGGGAGGCTGTGCCACTGGACCTCTCAGGTCACCTTCTACATAAAGCCACTCTACCAAGACTGGAAGATGTAGCATATCTGTCTAACCCATAGAAACAAACACAGGAGGCAACTGAAATAAGGAGGAAAAAATATGTCCCAAATGAAAGGATACAATGAAACTCCAGAAAAAGAACTAAACAAAAAGTAGACAAGCAATCTACCAGATGCAGAGCTCAAAACACTAGTTATAAGGATGCTCAGTGAACTTATGGGAAGAGTAGATGAACTTAGTGAGAATTTCAACAAAAAGATAGGAAATATAAAAACAAAGTTAGAAAACAAAAAAAAGAACCAGTCAGAAATGAAGGATACACTAACTGAAATGAAGAATACATTACAGGGAATCAACAATACAGTAGGTGAAGTAGAGCATCAAATCAGTGATTTGGAATATAAGGAAACAGAAAATACCCAATCAGAACAGCAAAAAAAAAAACAAACCCAAAAAACAAAAAACAAAACTTTAAGGAGCCTCTGAGACAACGTAAAGTGTACCTAAAATCACATCACGAGAAGAAGAGAGAGAGCAAGAAATTGAAAATCTGTTAGGAAAAAAAAAATGATGGAAAGTTTCCCTAACCTGGTGAAGGAAATAGGCATAGAAATCTAGGAAGCACAGAGTCTCAAACAAATGAACTGAAAGAGGTCCAAGAAACATTATAACTAAAATGTCAAAGATTAAAGACAAAGAGAGAATATTAAAAGCAGGAAGAGAAAACCAGGTAGTTACCAACAAGAGAGCTTCCAAAGACTGTCTGCTGGTTTCTCAACAGAAACTTTGCAGGCCAGAGGGATTGACACAAAATATTCAGTGATGAAAAGCAAGGACCTACAAGTAAGATACCCAACAAAGCTATCATTTACAATTGAAGGACAGATAAAGAGCTTCCCAGACTAGAAAAAGCTAAAGGAGTTCATCACCACCAAACCAGAACTGCAAGAAATGTTACAGTGTCTTTAAGAAGAAGAAGAAGAAAGATTTAAAATATGCATAATAAAATGGCAATAAATACATATCTATCAACAATGATTTTAAATGCAAGTGGATTAAATATCCTAATCAAAAGATATTGCTCAGATTGATATAAAATAGTTTACTACCTATGTTTTCTGCTAGGAGTTTTATAGTTTCAGGTCTTACATTTACATCTTTAATCCATTTTAATTTTTTTTATATGTGGTATATGAGAGAGTAGTCCAGTTTGATCTTTTTGCATGTATCAGTCCAATTTTCCCAACACCACTTGTTGAAGAAACTATCATTACTCCATTGTATATTCTTACCTTCTTTGTCATAGATTAGTCGACCATACAAGTGAGGATTTATTTCTGGGCTCTCTATTCTGGTCCATTAATCTATGTATGTGGGGGTGTTTTTTTTTGTGCCAGTACCATACTGTTTTGATTATTATAGCTTTGAAATATAGTTTGCAATCAGGGAGCATGACATCTCCAACTCTATTTCTTTCTCAAGATTGCTTTGGCTATTTGTGGCCTTTTGTAGTTCCATATAAACTTTAGGATTATCCTAATTCTGAGAAGAATGTCATTGGTATTTTGATAAGAATTGCGCTGAATCTGTAGATTGCTTTGGGTAGTATGGTTATTTTAACTATTTATTTTTCTAATCCATGAGCATGGTATATCCTTTCATTTATTTGTGCCCTCTTAAATGTCTTTCTCCTATGTCTTATAGTTTTCAGAGTATAGGTATTTTACCTCCTCAGTTAAACTTATTCCTTGGTATTTTCTTCTTTTTGATGCAATTGTTAATGGGATTATTTTCTTAATTGCTTCTTCTGATTGTTATTAGTGTATAAGAATGTTTTGGTGGATTCTTTAGGATTTTCTATATATTATATCATGTCATCTGCAAATGTTTTTGAATACAGGCACAAATTTCCCCTCCTCCTGAATGTGAAGCATATGAAACTCAGGAAATTCATTTCACTGTTCCCATTTTTCACAGGTGCCCCTGACCCCACAGCTGGGGCCAGCATTGATGATGAAAACTGTTGGCACTTGGATGAAGAACAGGTGAAAGAACAAGTGAAGCTCTTTCTCTCCCAGGGTGGTTACTATGGCTCTGGAAAACAACTCAATTCAATGTTTGCCAAGGTAAGCTGTGGAAAAGTTTTTTGTTTTTGTTTTTTACTTTTTTAAGTTAATGGATCTCAACACACTTTTGGCCTCATGCATTGTAGCTAGCTCACTTGTTCTAGCTATACCAAATACTTGAAATCTAATGGGAAAGGTCGATCAGAGCAGACCTGATTGGGTTGCATCCAGGGAGCCCTATTACCTCACCCTGGTAGTCCTTTTCTTCTGCTCCACTCTCTAAATCAGTTAGCATTGCTCAGATTTTTAGTAATGAAGATTTGAACCCAAGACTGCGTGATGAGTCCTTGAAGAGATTTTTGGTGCTGGGGGCTCTCACAGCAGATTTTCTTTCCTTTTTTTAAACATATTTAGTGAGATATAATTCACATACCATAAAATTCACCCATTTTAAAGTGTACAATTGTTATGCAAAGAGCTGAGGTTGAGGAAACCTCTGCGTGTGGTTTGTTGATTCCAGAGATATAACTCGGACATGGATTTATTAGGACTTAAGTGCGCACTAGTGGCGGCTGACCGGTGAAGGTTCCATCTGGCCCGCGGACATGCCACACAAGGGGGTGGCCAGCTAGTGAAATTTTACCATAACCCAGACTTTCCCAGTACAAAGTTTTATAGGGTACAGAAAACAAAGCAAAACCGGGCATGCAGGCGGAGAGGGACAGGCTTGCACACAAACTGTGTGAGACCAAAATGCAAACTGTTTCTCTGCAGTTGTTCACCATCCAGGCCCACATCGGAAAACAGCTTCTGTTGAGCCATTTTTTGACCGAGGGGCTGGCTCCCAGGGTGGGTCCCACAGTCTACTGACTTGTAGCCTTCATCATATTCCCACGGAGCGGGGTAGTTGGAGTTTGGGTAGGGACTCCTGTTCCCATTCACCATACAACAATTCGGTGGCCTTTAGTATATTCAGATATATGCTCCCATCACCACAATCAACTTTAGAATATTTTCATTACCTTAAAAGGAAATCCCTCTACCCTTTAGTCATCATTCTCCTATCCAGCATGCCCCCTCCCCCAACTCTGAGCAACTACTAATCTACTTTGTATCTCTATAGATTTCCCTATTGTGGACCTTAATAGGAATGGAATCATCTAATATGTAGCCTTTTGTGACCAGCTTCTTACAATTCGCATATTTTCAAGGGTCATGTGCATTAATGGCATGTATCAGTACTTCATTCTTCTTTATGTCCCAATAACATTCCACTGTATGGATACCCCACATTTTGTTCATCCATCTGCCTGTTGACTTCCATTTGGATTGTTTCCACCTTTTGGCTATTATAGATAATGTTAATAGAAACATTCTTGTACAACCTTCTGTTTGGACATACGTTTTCATTTCTCTCCAGGACATAGAATTGATGGGTCATATGATAACTCTATGTTTAATTGTTTGAGGAACTGCCAAGCTGATTTCCAAAGTGGCTGCATCATTTTACATTCCCACCAATGGTGTGTTAGCATTCTGATTTCTCTGTATCCTCGCCAGTTCTTGTTATTATCTGACTTTTTAATTCTAGCCGCCCTAGTGGGTGTGAAGTGGTATCTGATTGTGCACAGCAGGCTTTCTTGATACATGCAGTGAACTTGCTTACAGAACAAGAGGCCTTCTAAAGGCTCTTTGGAAATGTGATTAGCTACTTCATCTTCTCTTTCCCCTCCACACCTTTCTTCTTCTCTTCCTTTTTTTATGATATGCAGTCACCAATCCCTTGCCCCTTCTTATGTGTCAGGTCCGAGAGATGCTGCGGATGAGAGATTCCAATGGAGCGAGGATGCTGATGCTAATAACTGAGCAGTTTATGGCCGACCCACGACTCACACTCTGGAGGCAGCAAGGAACAAGCATGACAGATAAGTGCAGGCAGCTCTGGGATGAGCTAGGTAAGTTTTCATATCCAGGAGAAGTGCTATGTCTACCCTACCAGCTTGCTCACTGGCAACAGTGTTAATGAACACTTGCCATCGGTCACTACGTAGATCTTGCTGAGTGAGCTTTAGCGTAGCTAGTGGAAGATTTAGGCTCTTCAGAGGCCACCAGAGTAATTCTGAACTCACTTGCGTTGCCTCCACAGCCTGTGCTTTGTTATTGACATCAGTGTTCTGTTCCAGATAATACCGCATAGAAACCTTTGCTGAGAGAAAACCTATTCCCTTGGCTTCTGTTGCATGGCATTAACCTGGCTCTCCAAATACTCATCAGCCTTATTTCCACCCCCCTCCCCTTTCCCTGGCTTTGTTCTTCTTTCTCGTTCCTAAACCAACCTCTTAGACACGGGGCAATTTCCAAGACCAGGGCCTTGGACTTCCATTCTTTGTTCTCTATACTCTCTTGAAAACGTTTTTTTAATATCATGGCTTCAGGGTTTACCTCTATGGTGATCTCAGCCTCATCTACTTTCCACTTATCTAAGTTCCAGTTTCCTATTAGCAGCTACCCTTTGTCCATTTCCACTGAAAAATTCCTTGATCACCTTAAGCTTAGGAAATCTAAAATGAACTCAGTCCTCCAACAAGAAAAGGTTCCCCTGACTCTGGCATTGTCTCTGCAATTCCATATTCTACCAAACTTATTTTTGAACACTCATTTTCCTTTCATTCCCTACATCCAGTCACCAGCTTCATTTGATTCCCCAGTCTTCAAAATGCAATTTAGTGTCCATTCCCACTTTTTATTTCCCATCACCACTGGTCTCATCGAAGGCCTTGGGACTTTGAGATTAAATTAGAACTGTGGCTTCCTGAATTGCCTCTGTGACACATTCTTTTTATTAAGGCTATATTCTTTGGTCACCATTTCCCTTTCTCATTCCCTTGCTGCTCGAACACTAGTTTTGCACTACTAAGACTCAACTCCTCTCCTTGTTTTCAGAATCTTCCATGCCTTGGACTCACCATCTAATCACGGGTTATACTGAAAAAGTTCTGTATGGCATATTCTAAAAGTTAATATAGCTCCTTGGTGCTTCCCTAACCCCAGAAAGCAACAACAGACTTTCCACTTGTACGATGTAGCAGAAGAAAAAACTGCAGCTTAGGATTTAGTGAATTCTTCTAGACTGAAGCCTATAATTTGTAGTGTTAGGGCCAAAGTGTTGAAGAATGAGGTTTAATGACTGGGGGACTTGGTTACCGTGAGGCTAAGTGTGTGTTTTAGTCTGGGTGCTGAGGCTTTTTGATATCACCTGGAGCACGAATGGCTTTGGAGCTCTCTTTAATAATGACTAGCTACGTTATTGTTCTCTGCCAGTCTCCGTATTAAAGATGGTACTCGCATTGTTTCATTTAATTCTCATAACAACTGTATGAGGTAATCGTGTGTTCATTGCAAAGAAACAGCCCTGGTTACTTCTGGATACAGAATAAAGTAAAGAATTATAGAAAACTCTCTGCCTTGACATAATCACACTTCCTGAAATACAGGAATGTTGCACTATTATCCTGTAGCTACTGGTCCAACCAGTTATGATCAGGGACACATGACATAATGCATGGCAACTTGGGAACTGCTTCTAGACTCTTCCATAAGAAGAAATTATAGGCATAGACTTCCTTCCAGATTAAGATACTGGCATCTCCGTATTTTTAGAAGATAAGACTGAACTCAGAAAAGTTAAGTATTTCATTCAAAGCTACACACTAATAAGTAGTGGCTCTAATACTTGTATCCCAGTCTGTCTGACTCCAAAACAAACATCCTTCTGCAACATCTGCTTTAGTTCTATCTTGTTGGGCACTTTTTTCTCCCAAAGCACATGTTTCCCAAGAATTTGAAGTTATCCCTCTTCAGAGTCAGTTTCATCTGATACCTCTTGGAGTAATTTTTATAACAGTCATGGGATTGTGCTGTGGACTTGGGCTTAGTCTTTGGGGCAAAGGTAGGTGAGAGGAAGTAAGCAGAGATGGCTCTCTGTGCTTTTAAAGCTCTCGTCGTATACTTAGGTTCATTATGAAAAGTTCTTCTGACATTTTCATACCTAAGAAATTGCTCTATCAGTCTTCCAAGAAACTCTCAGCATTCCACAAAGACTGCTTCTAAAATTTCTCTGAATCACTGGGAGTACCTGTTTAAACAAATGATTGGGCCCATCCCCAGAGTTTCTGATTCAGACAAATTCCCAGGGGATGCTGATGCCACTATTCCAGAGACCACATTTTCAGAACCACTACACTAAGGGAAGCCTTATTAGATGCTAGCACAGTGTATTCATGCTTCCCCTAACTACTCTGACGATGACTTACTGGTCACAGGCCTGCTCACCTGAGGAGGGCCTAGGCAGGGTTTGTAGGAACTTAGAGAGTGGGCCCACTATTTTCAGTTCCTGAACCAGAGAAAATAGAAACTATCACACTTGAAGTTTTCTCATCTTCCCATGTCTGTACACATATGCTTTACTGCCTCTTCTGTTAAAATCTATAAAGTGTCTCTGCCCCCGCAAAAGGCCAGTCCTTAGATATTTACTCCTGGCCCTATGCCATCTCTTTTTCTCAAGAATTTTGCTCCTGCAGTTATTTCCTTTCTCTGGCATCATTAATTCTTTCATCTCTACCGGGTCAACCCCATCAGCATACAGATATTCTAATACCTTCAGTCTCATAAAAAAAGTGCCTTTGATGTTCCAACTGCCCTCCAATCATTACCCCATTTCTCTTCCCTTTAAAGCAACAATTCTTGAAAAACTTTTCTGTAATTACCCTTTCCATTTGCTCTCCTCTGATTTCTGTTGAGCCTACGATAGTTGAGCTTCTGTTGATCATTGGTGCCACTCTACTAAAGTAGTTTTTGTCAAAGTCACCAGTAACTTCAGTATTGCCAAATATAGTGGTCACTTGTCAGTTGTAACCTCTTAGCAATTTTCAGTAAAATTGACCATTTCCTTTTTGAAATTCACTCTTGGCTTCCATGACAGCACACACACTCTTGGTTTCCTCCTGTTTTCCTAGCTACTTTCTCTCAGTTTGCTTTGCAGGCTTTTCTGCTTTCCCTCAACCCTTCCTAATACTGATACGCCACAGCACCCACTTCCCTGTCTACATCCTCTACCTAAGTGATCATATTCAGTCCCATGGCTTTAAATACCGTCCAGATGCAGGTAAATCACAGATTTATGTGTCTAGCCCTGACCCTTCTCCTGAGCTCTAGGCTCAGTGTCCAGCTTCCTGCTACTTCTAAGAAACACCCAAACTTAACATGACCATCACAGAACTCTTAATTTTCCTGCCAAAGCCTGATTTTCCCTTTATTGTCCCCATCTCAGTACACATCAGCAAGATGTATCTAGATGCTCAGGAAGAAAATCTAAGTCATTGTTGGTTCCCCATCTCCTGCCTTCTGCGCCCAATCTAAACCTGTCGACTCTCAGAGTTAGAGGACTGAATCAGATATTGTATAAGTGCTGAATATAATGCCTTGCCCATTAAAAATGTTATCAATATTTTATTATTAAATTTAATACACAATAAGTATGTAAATCTTTAACTTTGGTTAGCATATTTGACACTTCTTTTAAGTAGCTGGAAAATATGCTTTTGGATATTGGTAACACAGTCCCATCTGTGCTATTATAAGGAGCCAACTTCAGGATGTTTTTGCTTTGGTTCTTTCTTAGAGATTTGATAGCCTCTGAGTGTTTTTGAAATAAATTCATAAGGACTTAATAAGACAGTAAACTCATTTTTAACTTATGGGCGAAAGTACATGTACTCACTGTCTTTTATTTTTTAATATCTAAATGCCTAGGGAATAGGAACTCCTTGATGACTAGAGCCACACTGTTTCTGTATCTATTAAACCTCTCCCAACTCACCCAGTAGGTTTTCCGTTCCTTTAATCCTGTTGATTTAGAAATAAGATCAGTAGAATCCTTTTAGTTGCCAAATTTAATGGCCTACTTTTGGTTCTCATTCTACTTGTGAGGATTAAATGTGAAAAACTTTTACTTTACTATAAACGAAAAGCACTTTTTACACTGTAAAATAAATGCTTATTACTAATATAGACAGTGCCACATTGCTGACCGACTCGTGCATCCTCAGTTTCTCCTGGTTCTTCTGTCTTGCTCATCTTGCTTCTGTTGTGCTTATTTCTCCTTTTCTTTCTCAAAATTCTGTTTTTAGAATCCCTCTCCTCACATTCTAAATGATGAGGTTTTCTTTTTTATTAGTGGGAGGGCCCCTATCCCTCCCCACATTAATTTTTTAAAAGATTTTATTTCTTTTCTTTTTAGAGAGAGGGGAAAGGAGGAGAAAGAGAGGGAGAAACATACCGATATAAGAGGGAAACACTGATCCGCTGCCTCTTGTGCATGCCCCAGTCAGGAACTGAACCCTCAATCTGGGCATGTACCCTGACCAGGAATCAAACTGGTGACATCTCACTTTGCGGGACAACACCCAAACAACTGAACCACACCAGTCAGGGCCTCCCTACATTAATTTTAGAAGAACCAGCAAATGGTGTAATACAGACAACACCATAGGGGAAGAATTACAATGTGAAGAAAAAGTTTTTTCTCTTGAGGTTTACACAGGCCTTTAGGATCCTCAAATCCTAGAGAAAGTAACTGTTTTATGATCTGAATATTTGTGCACCTTTCTTACTACCACACTGTCCCAAATTTTTTATCTCCTGCACTTGCATAAGGAATTCCTGACACTTGGTGTTCACAAAGGACACTGTAATTAGTAGGACCTCACAGTTCCCGTAGGACTAAAAACTAACATCCTGGATTAGAAAAATTGTCTGTCAGAAGGAGAAAACATCCAATAGACTAAATGCCCAGGGAGGCTAAGATGACTGCTGAGAGGGTCTTTGCCCTTTCCCTTGTTTGAGTACGCACACTGCCCTCCATCTGTCTGCCTGAAGAGTTCCTATATTTATCTCTTGTTCTTTTTAAATAAAATAATATATACACACATGTTAAAACATCAAATAATTTTACAAACTTTTAAACAGTATTGCCTGGTCCCATTTCCTCACATTGCCAATTCCCACTTCTTAGAAAAAGTAATTTTTAGCTCTTTTAGTTGTTTTTTCTAATAAGCCCCCACATTTCTAAATTACTGTTCCTCGTTTGATTTTTTAAATTCTAGATATTCATCTTTTCTCTCCGTACAATGAAAAATAAGAATTTACCTAAGGGTCACACCCTTAGAATTCTTTTCCAAACAGGCTTTCTGATTCTTTTCTATGTGGAGAAGCTAGAGTGTCCAAATCTTAAAGCTCTGTGCATCTTTTTGTTTAATAATTCTGTCTTTAAATCATTTCTCTCTTCTCACATTGTACTATAAGCAGTCAGGAGGAACCAGGCTGCTCCTTTAATACTTTGCTTAGATATTTCCTCAGCTAATATCATTTCCAAGTTCTGCCTTCCACAAGCACTAGGACATGAACATAATTTAGCTAAGTTCTTTGCTACTTTATAGTGAGGATTACCTATCTTCCAGCTTTCAGTAACCTATTTCTCATTTTCATCTGAGACTTCATCAGAATGGCCTTTACTGTCCATATTTTTACCAATATTCTGTTCTCTTCATTCTGACTACCTACATATTCTGTAAGAAGGTTGTGACTTTCTCTACAGCTCTTTTCTTCCTGGGACCTCACCAGAATAATCTTTAAAGGTTTGTTCACAGCAACATAGGCTTTTTCTAACATGCAACTCAAAACTTTTCCAGCTTCTACCCTTTACCCAGTTCCAAAACTGCTTCCATATATATGGGAATTTTTATAGTAACATCCCACTTCTTAGTACCAATTTCTGTCTTAGTCTTTTTGGGCTGCTATAATGTAATACCATTGATTAAGTGACTTATACACAACAGAAATTTATCTCTCACTGTTCTAGAGGCTGGGAAACCCTAGATCAAGTGATTAGAAGATTTGGTGCCAAGTGAGGGACAGTTTACTGGTTCCTAGACAGCTGTTTTTTCCGTGTCCTAACATGGCAGGAATGAGGGATCTCATGAGAGATTTCATTCTCATTTAGCCTATAGCACCTAATACATACACACATGTGCATACCAATAACTCCTTCTTCATTCTCTCAAAATTGTGATATCATGATTTGGGGCTAAATCAATGTTATATAAGTTTACATTATTATAACTATAAAAATAGTATTTGTAGCATAGTCTTGTAGTATACTAATATTACATTTGCTTTCTTTTAAAAAATTTATTGATTTGAGTAGGGGGAAACATAGATTTGTTTTTCTGCTTCTTGATGCATTCACTGGTTGATTCTTGTATGTGCCCTGCCCAGGGAGCAAACCCGCAACCTTGGTGTATTTAGACGATGCTCTAACTAACCGAGCTACCCGGCCAGAGCACATTTACTTGCTTTTTTTTTTTTTTTTAATTTTTTTTCCTGTCCTCACCCACTGACATTTCTTTTTCTCATTGCTTTTAGAGAGAGAGGAGGATGGAGAGAGAGAGAGAGAGAGAAACATCAGTCGATTACCTCCTATACACACCACAGCTGGGGACTGAGCCCACAGCCTAGGCATGTGCCCTGACTGGGAATCAAACATACCACCTCTCTCTCCATAGGGCAATGTTCCAACCAATTGAGCCACACTGAAAGGGCTACTTTCTTATACTTCTTATTTTTTCTCTTCACGAATTAATCATTACCTTTTTTGTTTGCTGTTTGGCTTTTAGGGAGGTTGCAAATTTTTCTGTTGTTATTATTAATTTATCTCCAGATTGTGCACCAGAAATGTAAAATCGTCATTTAACATTTGGTCAAATCAAT
Organism: Mormoops blainvillei; assembly: GCA_004026545.1. Taxonomy (NCBI): domain Eukaryota; kingdom Metazoa; phylum Chordata; class Mammalia; order Chiroptera; family Mormoopidae; genus Mormoops; species Mormoops blainvillei. The sequence continues at coordinate 42,736 of PVJD01004198.1, read as the reverse complement.
AATCTTTCAATATGAGGGAGGACCCCATCCAAAAAAAAAACAAAAACCCAGAATTATCTTCTGGAGGGCAGGCCCCTTGTAATACAGGCTTCCCCGACTAGGTGAGTGTTCTAGGAAACCATATGTATCAGCGTACCAGCTGGCATTATTGTGAGAGGCTGCATTTGGCTTCAGTGAAGTTTTTGAAGACCCTTTCACTGCATTTACCTATTTCATAATGGGTGATTTACCAGCTTACCTGCGCACATCACGCTGAGCGTTCAGTAGTTTTTCACTAAAAACAGCATGACCCCCATTGCCTCAGCCTCCCTGTTCACCCAGTCTCACCCTGAGTGACGTTTTTTTTGTTTCCCCAGATGAAAAAGTCCTCAAAGGGAAACATTTTGCAATGTGGAAGAGGTGAAACAAAAATGGCAGTAAAGAGGTGGTAAAAAAGCCCAGCACAAATAGCAGCTATCTGCATATTGTTTTGTAGCTTATGCTGTGTGACACCAGACAGAACACAGGAGGTAGCTGACTTGGATATGAAAGAGAAATCAAGGCTTACCTACAATAGGAGGGTGTACACAGCCAACATAGTGGGCACATCTCAAGTACTCACTTTGGGTAAGAAGGGAGGCAGTGCCACTGGGCCCTACAGGATACCTACTACATTACACCACTCACCAAGCTTGGGAGATGTAGCAGCTCTACTAAATACACAGAAGCAAACACAGGGAGGCTGCCAAAATGAGGAGGCAAAGAAACATGTTAACAATGAAAGAATGGAAGAAAATTCCAGAAAAAGAACTAAACAGAATGCAGACAAGCAATCTATCAGATACAAAGTTCAAAACACTGGTTATAAAGATGCTCAATGAACTTAGGGGAAGAGCAGATGAACTCAGAGAGAACTTCAGTAGCATAAAAAACAACATGGAAACCAAAAAAGAGAACCAGTTAGAAATGAAGGATACACTAACTGAAACGAATACAATTTACAGGGAAACAACAGTAAAGTGGATGAAGTCATGAATCAAATTGGAATTGGAATATAAGGAAGCAAAAAACAACCAGTCAGAACAGCAAGAAAAAAAAAGAATCCAAAAAAATGAGGATAGTGTAAGGAGCCTCTGGGACAACTTCAAGCATTCAGCATTTGCATCATGGGGGTACTGAAGGAGAAGAGGGAGAGGATGGGATAGAAAACCTTAGAAAAACTAATGATGGAAAACTTCCTTAACCTGGTGAAGAAAATAGACATACAAGTCCAGGAAGTTCAGAGAGTACCAAACAAAATGAACTCAAAAAGGCCTACCCAAAGACATGTCATAATTAAATTGCCAAAGATTAAATACAAAGAGAGAATCTTAAAAGCAGTAGGAGAAAAGTGGTTGGTTACCTATAAAGGAGTTCCCATAAGACTGTCAGCTGATTTCTCAAAAGAAACTTTGCAGGCTAGTAGGGATTGGCAAGAAGTATTCAATGTGATTAAAAGCAAGGACCTACAATCAAGATTACCCCATCAAAGCTATAATTTAGAATTAAAGGACAGATGAAGAACTTCCCAGACAAGAAAAAACTAAAGGAGTACATCCTCACTATACCAGTACTATAAAAAATGTTAAAGGGTCTTCTTTAAGAAGGAGAAGAAAATCAAAATTATGAACAATAAAATGGCAAAAAAATACATATCTATTAGCAATTAAATCTAAAAAAATAAAATAAAAAAGCAGAATAGAAACACGATCATAGATATAGAAAACATTTTGATGGTTGCCAGATTGGGGGGGCATGGGCATTTGGGTGAAAAAGGTGAAAGGATTAAGAAGTACAAATTGGTAGCTACAGAATAGTCATGGGGATATAAAGTACAGCACAGAAGATAGAGTAACCAAAGAACATATATGCATGACCCATGGACACGGACAATGGGTGGGGATTGCCTGAGGGAGTGGGAAGGGGAAGGAGCTGGTTAGGGGAGGGCAAAGGGGGAAAATTTGGGACAACTGTAATAATATAATCAGTGAAATACAATTTTTAAAAAATATAACCAATAGCCTTCTCAAAGGGGAGACTATGACTTTTAGTCTGAAATCTTTTTTAAAATATATTTTTAAAATTTTCACACCCTTATTTTCTCCCTGTCTGGAACTAGCTTTGTTATTTGGATATTAGCTTCTGGGTTACAATGCAGCAGGATTATAAGACAAAGAGCTACATCAGGGATAAGATAATAGAGGGTTCCAGGAGGGATGTCTCTAAGAAGATAATAAAATTGATAGATGATTTGATGTGACTGAACATATTGAATAGATATTGATCTTCTAATTATATAATTTTTTCTTGTTATTTCTGTATCTCTTCTTTTTATATATTTATTTTTGTTTTTATCTTCTGGGGCATTTTCTCAATTTTATCTTTTAACTATCTTATAAATTTTAATCTATTTTTTGTCATGTATTTTTAGTTTCTAAGAGCCCTTTTGTTGTTATTGCATCCTATGCTCATTTCATGGATGCAGTATCTTCTCACTTTGAGACTGTCAATTATAATTTTTTTCTTCACATTTTCACTGTTCTCTGCCTTGTTTGTGTTTCCTCCAAGTTTTTCTTCATCTTAATTTGCTTCATTATCTGTCCTTTATGTAAGATGCTTTTTCCTCATATATCCAATATTCTTTAGCTGCATGTTCTTATTTGAGGATAAGACACTTAAAACCAAAAAGGAGTCTGTGTGGCGGGCGGGGTGGGGGGGGGCTTTGTCAACTAGTCAGCTTAGCTGAGGTTGATCTGGTTGGGCTTTTTCATTGGAGAACCCCAACTATCACTATCTGTAGTGTTTTTCGCTGTTGGGCTGATTCCTTTCCCAAAGATAAATCCTCCAGTACCTTGTCTGTGGGTTATAAGCCTGTCACATCTTCTCAGAACCAGGTGGGGAAAGAGGGTTGGGTGAGGAGGGTATCCATTTGTTCAATAAATACAGCTTCCCTTAATCCCTTAGTTTTCAGTGTGGAAACCTCACTGTCAGCTGTATGTAGTATTTTAATCCAGAGCCTCTCTGAATCAACCTTTCCAGTGAATAAAGCTCTGGTCTTCTTCCAGGGGAGGGAAGGAGCAGGCACTCAGCTACCTTGAATAGAAGGGGAAATCAGGAAGCCTTTGACAGACTTCTAACCAACCCTGCTACATATTTTCAGCCCTACTTTCAGTGGGGTTCTGCAGTAAAAATCATCTGCCCCCTGGGCTTTCCTAATAGCTGATGGAAATTTCAGCTTTGTCAGTACTGCTAAATCAACCATCACTCATCCACATGATTTGCAAATTCCCAAATTTGGGGCTGTTCTTTTTCATCTCTTCCATTCTCTGTGTCCATGAGTTTATGCCTGTTTTTATCCGTTTCATTTAATTTTAGTGAGGTTTCAGAATGGAGTTGTGTGAAATAATGTTTTGTTAGACATCTTTAACCAGAGTAACTCATGTTTATTCCTTAAGGCCAAACTGTTCCTGGACCCATGTGCATAATTAATTGCTCCATTATATGTATTCTCATAGGACTTTATATATGTCTATGATAGCATTTACCAAGCTTTATCATAATTACTAGGATGACTCCTAGCTATAATTCCCTTGAGAGCCATCATTGCATAATACTGTTACATTACATACTATCATTTCTTTTTCATGATAGATTTTAAAAATTTAATTGAGCCAATAGAAATGAATATTTATCATCTTCAGTTAGTATTTGAAATTGAGGCTAAAATGGCCTTTTAAAACATTCCTATTTGACTTTGAGGGACCTTGAAATAGTGTCTGAATGTACCTCCATCCATAGCTGTAGCTCCATCCCAAAGGATGTCCTACTTAGGCCATTCTGCAGCCCGGCTTATTGCTGGCTTGAGATTGAGACTATATCTGGCTTAGCTACACATCCATCCTTGGAAAGAAGAAGTAGGTTTGCTTAAAAAGAAGAGCAATATGGTCAAAGAAACAGTACCCATTGATTATGTTGACTATGTGATACTGTGCTACAGTGACAGAGAAGATTCAAGAATGTGATAGTTATAAGACATCAAAATTTATCAGCACTATCAAAATCCATGTCCACATAAAACATTTTCTCTTGCAAAAAGAAATACTAAAATTTTACTATGTGTCAAGTAATATACTAGGCCCTTTACAAATGTTATCTCATTTAATTCTTACAGTATCTCTACAACATAGGTGTTTTTATGATATCTGTTTTAGAGTTGAGGAATTTGGATCCCAGTCCAAGGTCAACCAACCAAAAATTGAAACCTTTTCTGAGCATCTCCCTTCTGATCCCTGACCTTGTGCTAAATGCCCTTCCCTGTGCTGTTCTTCTTCCCTGAATATATCTTTATCTTGACATTTACCATATTCAAATGGAATCCATTTATTTATCTCTCTCTACCACTAGACAGCTACTCAAGGGCAAGAACAGCGTCTTGCTCTCCAGTACAGGGCCTTGAACATGGAAAGCTCTCACTAAGTGTTTGTTGGACTACAGATTCAATGTAAGAATTCAAGCCCAAATGCCTTTTTCATTATCACAGGCACACATCCAGATACCAAGATAGTCACTCTGCCTTAAGGAAATTTTGGGAAGGAAAAATAAGCCAGTTCTGAAAACTTAGCAGATCTCATTTTTTATTGCATATTGAGAAATGCTGATGTTTGGGGAACTTTTCCTACCAGCTAAAAATGGAAGAGTAAACTGAACAAGAGTGAGGCTTACATATACATCAGAGAACAGATATGAAGAATGTGGGTTATTTTATTTTCCAGGGGCCTTATGGGTGTGCATCATTTTAAATCCACATTGCAAACTGGAGGAAAAATCCTCTTGGCTGCAGCAACTGCAGAAGTGGAGCAACTTGGATGTCTGTCCCCTGGAGGATGGAAACTATGGGCATGAGCTGCCCAACATCACCAACGCACTTTCCCAGAATGCCAATCACAACCCAGGTGAGCAGGTACCTTTTTAGGGTCTTTATACCTATAACTACAAAAGGTTGAGGGAAAAATCCTAGAGCAAAGTAGCCAAACAAACTTGCCTATCAGAATTGTCATCCTAAATAAGAAAACCAGTCCTTTTGTTTTTGAAATGCAAAACTTTAAATAAGGGTAAGCCTTTAACTTTGACATTGGGGATGCTATCTTTTTCCACATCTAGCGTGTCCTTATAGTGCCTACCATAAATTCCTAGAGCTCTCTGCATGGACCTTATTTACCCTTCAAGTTCTTCATGACTAATGGATCTTGGCCTAGCTATGGTTGGTTTTAGCTCAGAAGACCTATTTCAGTGGGAAGGATGGAAGGCCTGCAGAAAACAGCTTTTAAAAATGTCCTTACAGTTGCTTTTCTTTTGTTTCACTGGTTTCCTCAAATGTCTGTGCAGCAGATAGCAAGGAGGGGTCATGATCCCAAGTTATGATTAGGATTCTTGCCTCATTTTAAGACAAATCCAGTACAGTGACACTGTTCTCTGCATTTTGAGCCCAGTAGCCTACCAATATCACTGGGCAGCAGCATTTGCATCATTTTAATTCATCTAACTCAGGCTATTTGATGTTGGTAACTGAGTGATCTTTAGCCCTTTGGGAAGCTTTATTGGTAGGAGATTTTGATCAGACATTAATATTACATGTGGTCCCCTTTATTTTAAGTAATAAATATGATATTTTTAATCTCAAAAATAAAATTACTTGAATTATTGTTCTTGCATGGTCTTCGTCAACTGTACCATAATTGATTGTCAGTGTATTTAAGGCAAATAAGGTAATGAGAGGTGAAAAGGCTGCAATTTCGCCACTTCTTTAAACTACCCTTTATTTCAGCTAGGCTGATCCACTAAAGTCTGGAAGAATGGTACTGTAACTATAGTCTTACCATTTCCCTACAAACTCACAGGGAACAGGATCTGCAAAAATGAAAAGTAAAAAAAGTAAAAATAAATAAACTACCCTTTATTGGCACTCATCTAACCTCCACAACACAGGAAGCCATCTTTTTAGTATTGGCTTTGGATTGGCATAGAGAGAATGAAATGCACATAAATGGTTGCCTCCACTCTGCCACTTTCTTCCTTATCATAGTATATTGGTGATGTTACTGGTTCTCATTTGAGTATGTTGCTTCCTCTGTAGTCTTTTCAAGTGCCGTTGGACCTGATGGAACAATAGGCATCCTGTATATTCTTCATCGCCATTTCTACATCAGTGTACTTCCCTCCTTCCTAAATAGCCCCCTGCTTTAAAGTGTATATCATCAAGATATACTGTCTGCTAACATTCTGGTTTGGGTCATTGGTAGACCTCTGGCTCAATTCCTTCTCATTCCCTGAAGATTGTTGGCTATTGGCTTACAGCACTACTCTATATCATTACTTCTGTCATAATTCTTAATGGTTTCAGTAGCCATATAGATGATCCTTCCGATATTCTAGCCTGTCAATTCTTTGACCTCCTCTCTTTTAATGGATTTGTCTTCCAACATAACTTAGCTATACTGTCCCAAGATCCTACCCTAAACCTTGTTATTACCAGTAACTTTCTCTTTCTTCATAATTTCAATTTAAAGCAGCTCTAATTACCACTACCAGCCTTTACTAGCTTATTTGCTTTTGTTTCCCTTTCTGGCAGTTCTTTGACCCACTAGAAATTTTGAGCCTACTATTTTTTCATTCTCTTGAAGCTTCATTTTCCTCCTTATTCAGTTTAGATTCCTTGGTGCATCGTTATAGTTACTCCCTTGCATGCATACTCAGTCCCCCCGTTCCCTTTGTTACACTAGTGTAGCAAATTTCTAATGTTAGTGGTTAAGTATAACTCTCTAATTACTTGGTGCTCGCACCTGCACCACTAAACATGGTGAAGAGAAACACAACCATGGTACTTGGTCTTATTTTAAGTTTAGGACCACTAGTTTCAAGCAGATATGTAGGACGGTGTGGAGTAGACATCCACTACATTTCCTTAGTCTGTGCCTTGTCTCACTCTTCTAAATTTCTGTTTTCTAACATCTTTTCACTAAAACTTTTTATATTCCTCTCTTTCCTCACTTTTAACTGACAGTCTAACTTCCTTTCACCGAGAATGTAGAAGCAATCAGAACAAAATTTCCAAAATTATATCACCACATCTGTCTCAGTCCATGCCCATCTACTGTGCTTCTTCCCCTATTTTTAGAGATCCTATTCCTTCTGTTTTACCCAGGATGTCATCCCATTATTCTTTCCTCTCTCTCCTGCATTACAAATTTTTGTGGATTTTTCCTGTGAGCATATAAGCACATTGTTTTATCTCTCTTCCCAAAACAAAACAATACTTGTGGCCCCACATGCCTCTTTGGATACCTCCCTGCTTTTCTGAGGTAGTAGAAATAGTAGTAGAACTCAGAAAAATTATTTTTTAAATAGTATATATTTACCATCTCTATCTTTTCTGTTCTTAATATCCCTTGAACTAACTCTAGGCAGTCTACCGTCCCCCAACTACTAAAAAACCTTTTGTACTCATCACTAATGTTAACCATTGTTAAACCTGCTGGTCGATTCTCAGTCATAATTTTACTTGACCTTTAAGCAGTATTTGTCACAATCGATCTCTAATTCCTTGAAAAACCTTTTTCATCTTATTTACAAGACACTATTCTCTCTTGGTTCTCTTCTTACTTCAATGGCTCCTCCCCCTCAGTTTTTTGTACTGTCTCCTCCCACTCACCAACCTAATATGCTAGAGTGCCCAGGGCTCAGTCATCAAACCACTTTTCTTTTCCTCCTGTACTTATTTCATTGCCTTGTTTTTTTGTTAAAGATTTTTATTTATTTATTTTTAGAGAGAGAGAAAGGGCTGGAGAAAGTGGGGGAGAGAAACACCAATGTGTGGTTGCCTCTGGTGTCCCCCCAACGAGGGATCTGGCCCACAACCCAGGCATGTTCCACAGCTGAGAATCGAACTGGTGACCCTTTGGTTTGCAGGCCAGCACTCAATCCACTGAGCCACACCAGCAGGGCTGCCTTGTTTTATTTTTTAATTATATTTTATTGATTATACTATTAAAGTTGTCCCAATTTTTCTCCCATTCTCTCCTCCACCCAGCACCCCCAGCTCTCTCTGGCAATACCCACACCTTTGTTCATGTCCATTGGTCATGCGAGTAAGTTCTTTGCTACTCCATTTCCTATACTGTACTTTACATCCCCATGGCTCTTCTAGCTACCAATTTGTACTTCTTAATCCCCTTACGCCTTACCCATTCCCCCACATGCCCCTTCCATGTGGCAGCCATCAAAACCCTCTCTGTATCCATGATTCCGTCTCTGTTCTTCTTATGTGCTTAGTTTGTTTTTTAGATTCAGTTGTTGAAAGATACATATTTATTGCCAGTTTATTGTTCATAGTTTGGATCTTCTTTTTCTTGAATAAGTTCCTATAACATTTCATATAATAATCGTTTGGTGATGATGAATTACTTTAGTTTTTTTTGTCTGGGAAGCTCTTTATTTGCCCTTCAATTCTCAATGACATCTTTGCTGGGTAGAGCAATCTTGGCTGTAGTTCCCTGTTTTTCGTGACTTTAAATATTTCTTGCCAGTCCCTATACCCTGCAAAGATTTTTTTGAGAAATCAGCTTACAGTCTTAGGGAAACTCCCCTGTAGGTAACTAACTGCTTTTCTCTTACTGCTTTTAAGAGTCTCTCTTTATCTTTAACCTTTGGCATTTTAATTATGACGTATCTTGAGTGTGGTCCTCTTTGAGTCCAACTTGATTAGGACTCTATGCTTCCTGGACTTGCATGTCTATTTCCATCACCAGTTTAGGGAAGTTTTCCTTCATTATTGTCCAGATAGATTTCCAATTTCTTACTCTTTCTCTTCTCTTTGTGGCACCCCTATGATGCAGATGTTGGAATGCTTGAAGTTGTCCCAGAGGCAGCTTATACTATCCTCATTTTTTTAAATTCTTTTTTCCTCTTGTTGTTCTGATTGGTTTGTCTTTTTGTTTTGTTTTTTTTTGTTTTGCTACCGTATGATCCAAATCATTGATTTGATTCTTGGCTTCATCCACTCTATTGTTGTTTCCCTATAAATTATTCTTTGTTTCAATTAGTGTATCCTTCATTTCTGATTGAATCTTTTTTATGCTCTTGAGTACTCACCAAGTTCTATGAGCATCCTTAAAACCAATGTTTTAAACTCAGCATCTGATAGATTGCTTATCTTCATTTTGTTTAGTTCTTCTGGAGTTTTGACCTGCTCTTTCATTTGTGCCATGTTTCTTTGTCTCCTCATTTTGGCAGCCTCCCTGTGTTTGTTTCTATGTGTTAGGTAGAGCTGCTATGACTCTCTGTCTTGGCAGCATGGCCTAATGTAGCAGGTGTCCTGTAGGGTCCAGTGGCACAACCTGCCCTATCACCCAAGCTGGGTATTCAAGGTGCACCCTCCAAGAGGGCTGAGTACACCCTCCTCTTGTAGTTGAGTCTTGATTGCTGTTGACAGGTCAATTGGAGGGATTTACTTAGGCCAGTCAGCTTCATGGCCTGGCTTTAACCTCTGACCACCAACCCCCACCCACCATGGAGGATCAGCTGTGCAGGGGCAGGGTGGTAGTGCTCAGGCGTGATCTGTGGCTGTCCACTGAGTGTGCAGACTCTTGGGTTCACTGGGTGGTGCAGGCCAATGTCAGCCAGCACCTGTGTTCTGCCCAGGGCCACCCTACCTGAGCTATAAAGCAATCTGAGATGACTGCTACTTGTGCTGGGCTTGGAGGTTCCCAGGAGAAGCCAAGCTATGAATCTAGGCTGGCTGCTGCTAGGGCTAGACCTGGGACCACCTAGCAAGAGGTACAGGGGCTGGGGGATCACTGAGTCTGGCTGTCGCTTGTTTGATAGGATTTAGGAAGACATGAAGCATTAGCCAACACTAGCCATTCATATGGAAAAGTCACTGTTAACAGCTTGTGTGGGCCCATAAGTTGAGTGGGATGGAGTCTCAGGGGATCTCCAGGGTGGGGCAAACAGTGTTAGCCAGATTGATGAGTCTCAGATATGGCACCCAGCTGCCAGCTCTGTGGCTTTGTAAGAGGAGGGTTCAGAAAAGGAACAATGACCTCTGCCCACCTTTCTGTCTGGGAGAAAGCTGTCTCCTAGCTCTCACCTTGATGCCAGACACTTCAGTTCCTCCTGTCTGCCACTGGTGCCTTTCAAGCTGCTACCCCAGTGCTGGAGCTCAGAGGGAGTGAGTCTGAGTAAGTCCATTTGTGGGTTCTTTAGGAGGAACTGCTTGGGACTCTAGAAGTTTCTTCCACCAACTCAATCTCCACTGATTTTTACAGCCAGAAATTATGGGGACTTATCTACCTGGCACTGGAACTCTGGGCTGGAGGCCCTGGTGTGTGGCTGGGACTCCTTGCTCCTGAGATATCCCTCCCAAATTTTTATCCACCATCATTGCATTGTTTTAATAATCATCTATATACTAACAATTCTCAAATTTTACCTCCTGCCTAGAGTTTCCTCTCACCTCCAAGCGCTATGTTCAGTGGCCTTTTGTTTCTCTCTACTTAGATACTAATAGGCATTCAGTAGGATTTCCAAACCCCTGAGCCCCCACCCAAACCTGCTCCTCCTACAGTCCTCCTTGTCTCTAATATGGCAAGTGTGTCTTAAAAACCTTGGAATCATTCTTGATTTTTCCCTTTCTCTCTCACCCCAGATCAAATCCATGAGCAAAGCCTATTGCCTTTACTTTCAGAATATATCAAGAATCCTTCTACTCTCATCACCCCCACTATTTATTACTGTGGCCAAGTTACCTTCATATTTAACAAATTATTGCAGTGGCTTCCTAACAGCACCTCCTGCGTCTTCCCTTCCACCTATAGTCTGTTCTCAGTACTGCTTCCAGTTAGCCTTTTAAAATGCAAGTTACATCATATACCTTCAACAGCTCAAAGCCCTGAAGTGGCTTCTCATCTTACTCAGAAAGCTGAAGTCATTTTTCACTCATGGCCTGCAGTGCCTGTGATCTGGCTCCCTAGTATCTGTCTGGCCTCATCTTCTGTGATTTCCCTGCTTGCTCATTCCATTCCAAGTGCATTGGCCACTTTGCTGCCCTCAAACCCTCCAGATATTTAACCACCTCAGGATCTCACACTTGCTGTTCCTTTTTCCTTGAATGCTCTTCCCTTAGTCATGTCTTGCCTTTAGTTCCTTCAGGCCCCTGTTCAATGCTACCTTAGTAGAGACCATTCTATACAAAACAATTACACCCACCTAACACCAGCTTGCCTTTTTCCATAACTCTGCTCTCATCTTTTCTATAGCATTTATAACCACCTGATATATCTGATATATAATTAACCATCTCTCTGCATTTGAATATACAGATCCCTAAAGGCAGGGACTTTGTGTAGCATCAGTACCTAGAACAGTTTATATTCTATGTAGTAGGTACTCACTATTTTCTAACTTACTGAATTACAAAATATATTGGGAGCCTAATCCCTTCTGTGGGCTGAGCAGACCCACAGTGGATTCTCACTTCCGCTGGACAGGGACTTAGACTACAGCCAACAGAAGGATCATTGTGCTTCTACCAAGGGACAACATGAAGGAGAAGCAGTTTCAGTAAATACTGTCAGTCCTATTCTCATTTAATTCTCTGAGTCCATACTCTGTGGAATATATCAAATTCTGAAGAGATGACCAGATTCCAAGGACTTTTGCTTAGTAGATGAATATGTTAATTTCTTTCATATTCAGTCTGAATTTTCTGACTTTTCCTCCCAGTTTTTTTGCATAGGTTCAGTAGATGCACACTTCATTTGGGCATCTCTGGAAACATCTGTACAGTACTTCAGTTCTTCATCCCAAAATAGCTTCAACTGCCCTTAATTTTGTAGAGAGTCAGTTAAATAATCTTCTACATTTATTTTATATTTCCTTAAATGTCATTTCCATGAGTTCTCTTACAGCTACAGTTTATGACAATGTATCTTCTATTTGATCTTCCTACCCACCGTTCTTAAGAATTGAGCCTCATTTATCTGTTGTTTTGATTTCCCTGCAGCTTTTTTCTGGAAGAGAGATGGCATGGTAAGACTCTAATGAGAAAACAAGTTAATTAGTCTTGTCAGCATCAGATCTTCTTATTGGAGAACAAGGCTATAAGCCTGCAGTTATCAGTGAGGTAAAGATACCAGAATACACAGGGCTTCAGCTCTTTCTTTCAGCTTTTAATATGAATTTCATGGAAGTCCTCAGCCTGGTAAGGGTCATGCTGTAAATGAGACAGGCTATGGATTGACTAGATTAATTACCTCTCTCCTCCTAAAGAACCCACAAATGGACTTACTCAGACTCACTCCCTCTGAGCTCCAGCACTGGGGTAGCAGCTTGAAAGGCACCAGTGGCAGACAGGAGGAACTGAAGTGTCTGGCATCAAGGTGAGAGCTAATTTCTCACTTCCTCTGACTTCCATAGATGCAGTTTGTATCCTCATAATTGAGCAGCTGAACGACACTGTTCCTCCTGTCTTTAATGTAGCTCTGGGTCCTAGGAGATACTGTTTTCTGTAAGAAGAGGAAAGGCAGCCATAGATCTCTATAGAAAAGATCTTTCCTTAGAGGGCAAAGACACACTAAAAGCTGTCCAATAGACAGGTATCACAACAAACACCCAGACAGATGGCTGCTCTCACTAACCTGCCCTCCCACCCTGAAGAAGACAGGAATTAGAGCTTCAGATTACCTATCATTGAACTGCTGCATTTCTTTCTTTCCCCAGACTCCTTACCCCGACCAAGACGAACAGTGTTTACTAGAGCCATTGAGGGCCGTGAATTGCATTGGCAAGACAGCCACCTACAGCGAATCATTAACAGCGATATATATATAGCACCTGCCTGTCAGCAGGAAAGTGAGAGACTGCTCTTTAATTCCCAAGGCCAGCCACTGTGGCTTGGTAAGTGTACCCCTCCTCTACTCTAAGACTTTTGGAGCCCAGTTTCACCTCTTGGCCTGAATGAGTCATCTGCATTGGTGCAGCAACACAAGTACAATTTGGACAGCCTTCATGCAAATCTTTGGGGCTTTGACTCGGGCCTCAGTATTTATGTGAAGCCAAAGCCTTTGGCATATGTACTCAGCTGAGGTACAGTAATCTTAAATAGAGGAATTTATATTCTGTATCCTAAGTTTAGGGACGGGAAAGGTAGTACTCGAAGAGTAATACCAAAACCATTAGAAATACCAAAACCATTAGACATCAGTTCATAGGCTGTCTTAGTCAACAGCTACTAAGCAACATTATAATCTCCTTTGAAATTATGTTTTGCTAAAAAGGCACTATGTTTGACACAAATTACCCTGTGCTAGTAGTTAGGGCACAGTCTGCATTTGTCACCAATCTTCTCGCCACCTTTCCTTCCTTCCTTCATCAGAACAGAATAAAGCTACTCCATTGTCAGTCTGAACCATCCTCTGGCTTTCTGTCAATCTATTCTTGACTTTATCACTGCGTGCTCATTACAAAATAGACATTCTTTTTAAATATATTCATTTTCTGAGTTCTACAATAATGATATATATTTTTATTATCTGATCCCAATTCCCTGTCTCTATGCCTCAACCCATTATTTTGTCTTTCTCGAGGTCTTGCTGAATCTGGATATGTCGCTGTCTGTCTCATGAAAGCCTTGGCCAACTCACTATGGGTCACTACCTGAAGCTCCCTTTGATTACCTTTGCTCTTCTCTGATACAACACTTCTACATAATTTTAACAAGCGTATGATAAAAGATACACCTCATTAATAAACAAAGATGCAAATCTAAACAACATTGAATTACCATTTTTGACTGTCAGATGGTCAAGGATTTTGAAAATTAAAATAATTAGTTTTTGGCTGGAAGAGGTTACATGGAAATAGGTACTCTTATCCTACCAGTAGGAGTGTTAATACTTACAGCCTTTTTGAAAGGTATTTCAGCAATACTTACCAAAGGCTTTAAAATACATTCATACCATTTGATCCAGGAATTCTCCACCTAGGAATTTATCCTGAGCTATAATAATTTTAAAATATGCATATAACTAGGGGGTTTCTTAGAGAATAGTTGTAAATAATGTACAGATGACAGAAGTTGGAAATAATCTAATATCTGACAATAGAGGACTCATTGATTGACTCAGTGGTTAATACACATCCAGTGGAGTTATATGTAAACATTTTTAGTGTTGTAGAAGTACGTTTACAGCTGTTTTTTTTTTTTTAAGATTTTATTGATTTTTAGACAGAGAGGAGGGGAGGGAGACAGAAAGGAAGAGAAACATCAGTGTGTGGTTGCCTCTCGCATGCTCCCTACTGTGGACATGACCATTTGGTTCGCAGGCTGACGCTCAATCCACTGAGCTATACCAGCCGGGTATAGAAGTACATTTAATGACATGGAAAAATATATACATTGTGTGAAGTGGGAAAACCCAGTTATAAAAAGATTATAATGCCCCATTGTAATTAAAATTGAATAGAAAAATCTGGATATATATAAATAAAAGTGGAAATAATATTTATTTCTGGCCCTGACAGTTGGTTGGGTGTTGTCCCACAGAGCAGAAGGTCACAGGTCATGGCACATGCCTGGGTTGCAGGCCGGTCCCCATTTGGGGCACTTGCAAGAGGCAGCTGATCAATGTTTCTCTCACATATCAATGTTTCTCTCCCTTTTTTTTTCCCTCCCTTCTCCTCTAAGAATAAATAAATAAAATCTTTTTTTAAAAAACCTTATTTCTGATGCTTATCTGTGTTTTCTAATTTTCTAATTTTCTGCAACTATTTCTATAATTTTTAAAATTTTATTTTCAATTACAGTCAGCATACATTATTATATTAGTTTCAGGTGTACACCCCAGTGATTAGACATTACATAACTTACTAAGTGATCATCCTGATAAAACTCACATTTATTGACATCATACATCTGTATGCTGTACTTTACCTCACCGTGACTATTCTGTAACAATTTGTACTTCTTAATACCTTCACCTTTTTCACCAATCCCCCAAGCCCCATCCCATGTGGCAGCCATCAAAATTTTCTCTGTATCTGTGTCTCTTCTGCTTGTTCATCTATTTTGTTTTTATATATTCAATTATTAATAAATATGTATTTGTTGCCATTGCATTGTTCATATTTTTTATTTTATTTTTTTTCCTAAAGAAGACTCTTTAACATTTAATTTAATACTGGTTTGGTGGTGATGAACTTCTTTAGTTTTTTCTTGTTTGGGAAGCTCTTTATCTGTCCTTTGATTCTATTTTCTTTTTCTTTTCCTTTTAAGATTTTATTTATTTTTAAATAAATAAGGGGGGGAAGGAAGGGAGAAAGAGAGGGAGAGAAACCTCATTGTGTGGTTGCCTCTCATGCATCCCCTGCTGGGGACCAGGCCAGCAACCCAGGCATGTGCCCTGACTGGGGAATTGAACGTGCAACCCTTTGGGTTGCAGGCCAATGTTCAGTCCACTGGGCTATACCAACCAGGGCCTGTCCTTTGATTCTAAATGATGCTTTGCTGCGTAATCTTGGTTGTAGGTCCTTGCTTTTCATGACTTTGTATATTTCTTGCCAATCCCTTCTGGCCTGCAAAGTTTCTGTTGAGAAATCAGCTGACAGCCTTGCAGGAGCTCCCTTGTGAGTAGCTAACTGTTTTTCTCTTCCTGCTTTTAACATTCTCTCTTTATCTTTAACCTTTTACATTTTCATCATAATATGTCTTGGTATGGGCCTCTGTGGGTTCATCTTGTTTGGGACTCTCTGCACTTCCTGGACTTATATGTCTGTTTTCTTCACCCGGTTAGGGAAGTTTTCCATCATTAGTTTTTCAAATAGATTTGCAGTTTCTTTCTCATCTTCCACCATCACCATGATGCAGATGTTGGAATGCTTGAAGTTGTCCCAGAGGCTCCTTACACTATCCTAATTATTTTTCTATTCTGATTGGGGTGTTTTTGCTTCCTTATATTCCACATTGCTGATTTGATGATCTCCTTCGTCTACTCTATTGTTGATTCCCTATAAATTATTTTTCACTTCAATTATTGTATCATTTATTCTGACCTTTTTTTATGCTGTTGACGTTCTAAGTTCATTGAGCATTCTTATATTAAGTGTTTTGAACTCTGCATCTAGTAGAATGCTTATCTCCATTTTGATTTGTTCTTTTTCTGGAGCTTTGTTCAGTTCTTTCGTTTGGGCCATGTTTCTTTGTCTCCTCCTTTTGGCAGCCTCCCTCTGTTTGTTCTATGTATTAGGTAGAGCTGCTATGCCTCCCGGGTTTGGTAGAGTGGCCTAATATAGAAGGTACCCTGTAGGGTCCAGTGGCACAGCCTCCTTGTTCACTCGAGCTATGCATTCCAGGTGTGCCCCCTTATCTGGGCTGTGTACACCCACCTGTTTAAGTTGATCCTTGATTATTGTTGGCACATCAGTGGGAGGCATTTACCCTCAGGCCAATCAGCTTCAAGGACTGGCTCTGACCACTGACCTCTGGCCACTGTGGAGGGTGAGCTGCTCTGGGACCCACAGTCCTGCTGGACTTATTTCAGCAGGGCTTCGGCGGCTGCAGAGCCCACCCCTTAAGTGTGTCACTTGTGGAGGTGGTTGGATGGTGCCTCAACATAGTCTGAAGCTGTCCACTGGGTGTGCGGGCTCTGGGGCCTTTTGGGAGGTGCAGGCCAAGGTCAGCTACTGCCTGTGTTCTGCCCAGGGTCACTCAGCATGAGGTACAAAACCGTATGCAGATGGTTGCTACTTTTGCTGGGCTTGGAGGTGCTCACATGATGCCAAGCTGTGAATCAAGGCCAGCTGCTGCTAGTGCCAGGCTTGGGGCCACTTAGAGGTATGGGGGCATGCTGAGGCCAGATGCTCCTTGTTTGTTTGAGAGATTTTTAGGAAAATATGAAGCATGAGATAAGACATGCCATTTGCATGGAAAAGTTATTGGAGACAGCTGAGGCGGGCCCATAAGTTGGATGTGGCAGGATCTCAGGGAATCACCAGGGTAGGGCAAACAACATGAGCCAGATTGATGGAGCCTCAGATATGGCACCTACCTGCCAGCTCTCTGGGGGGAGGGCTCAGAAAAGGAAGAGTGACCTCTGCCAGCACTTCTGTCTGGGAGAAAGCTGCACACCCAGCTCTTGCCCTGATGCTAGACAGTTCAGTTTCTCGGCCTTACGTCTCTGGCTCCTTTCAAGCTGCCGCTCCCACACTGGAGCTCAGAGTGAATGAATCCAAGTTGGCACATTCATGGGCCCTTTCAGAGGAACTGCCTGGAACTCCAGTAGCTTCCATCTTGTGCATCCTCATTCCCTGCTGATTTTTATAGCCAAGTTATGGGGGCTTCTCTTCCCGGCACTGGAACCCTGGGCTGGGAGGACCTGGTTTGGGCCTGGGATCCCTTGCTCCTCAGGGGGACCTCTGCAACCAAGATAGCCCTCCCAATCTTTACCTGCCACACTTCGGTTTGGGGCCAGCCAGTTCCACATCTCCACCCCTCCGACCAGTCTCATGTGGCTGCTTCTTTAGTTCTCTAGTTGTTAGTCTTTCATTCAACTCAGTTTTAGGTGGTTCTGAATGATGGTTGTTCTATAGTTTAGTTGAAATTTTGTGTGATTGTAGGAGGAGGCAAGTACCATGTTTACCTACACCACATCTTGACTGGAAGTTCTCTATAATTTTTAATGTTTTCTTTAAAAGAAATCATGAAATAAGTCATAAATCTCATTATAATCATTTGCCCATTTATAAGTCTTTGGTAGTCCTCCATTATCCCTAAGGTAAACCCAAACTCCTTAGTATGGCAATCAAAGCTCTTCACATTCCAGATTCTCCCTTTCCAGGCTATCTTTAGCCATATAACCAAATCCTACACAGAACTATTTGTCATATTCTGAGGATGCTATATAAAATACTTTTTATGCTTTTACTTATATGCCTTTGCTTATATGTTCCCTTTGCCAGGAATGCCCTTACCTGTTTGCCTATTTAAAATCGTACTTGTCCAACAACGTGCAGCTCAAATACTATTTTCTCACTGTATATATTTCTGTTATGTCATTTATTTTTTACTGTTTTATAATGACCTGTTTAAGTAACATTTTTGAGCTTTTTGAAGGAACTGTCCATTTCTTATTCATCTTTGTACTTCATTTGCCTGTATTCTACCTGGCATATAATAGGTTTTCAGAAAATGTAGGAGGAATAAAGGAATGAGGCCTCTCCCTTTTCATCAGTTAGTTGCTATCTCCACTGGGTTCTAATAGTACATGTTCACAAAGAGGTACAACATTTTATTATGCTAGTTGTGTCCCTTTCTATACCATATCGTGAGGCTTCAAGGTAGCTCTTTAAAGGTAATGCTTGTGACTTACTCAACTTTATATCCTTAGAAGATAAAATACAATTTCTGGTACACTGTAGATGTCAGGTTGAATTTGAGGAACTGAACAGGGCACAGACTTCCTTTTTCAAGCATGAATTTTCCTGATTTGGAAAGATAACGCAACCTAACTATTTTCTTCTGGTAGAACATGTGCCTACAGCCTGTGCTCGGGTTGATGCCCTGCGTTCCCATGGCTATCCAAAAGAGGCCCTCAGACTCACAGTGGCCATCATCAACACTTTGAGGCTGCAGCAACAACGGCAGCTGGAAATCTATAAGCATCAGAAGAAAGGTACAGTGATTAGGAGCCATCCTAACTCCTGAGGCTACGGCTGATGAGGATCCTCAGGGCCTACAAGGGGTAGTACTTAATTTTCACTACGTTTCATGGTGTGGCAGAGTCTAGGGGATTCCAGATCATTCTACCTGCTATGTGGAATGCCTCACTTTACCTCTGTGAGTCTTTGTCTGTAAAATGGGAATGATAATGCCAGCATACCTCCCTCAGAGGGCAGTTGGAAGGCCTATTAAGACCTGATACGAGAAGACCTGTTTAAAACTGTAAAGCTGTATCTACATATGTGTGTGCCAGCAGAAGAACTTAAATGCAGACCACAAGTCCTTGTAGCTGGCTGATAAGCTGGTGACCAGTGCTATCCATCCAAGGCAAGAGAATGGGGGAAGCTTTCTCTGAGTCTCAGGACCAAGTCCTGAAAGAGACTGGTAAGGAGACCCAGGCAGGGATAGAGAGCCATGTGTCTCTATCACTCTCTAAAACTTTGACCTGCTTGTTTCCAGAACTGTTGCAAAGAAGAACCACAACCATCACAAACCTGGAAGGCTGGGTGGGCCACCCCCTGGATCCCATTGGCTGCCTATTTCTTACTTTAACTGAGGCCTGTCGCCTGAATGATGATAGCTATCTGGAAGTGTCAGGTATGAGGGTTAGCCTGAGGCAAGCTGGAATTATCCATGATAACATTCTCCTTCCTGCCACATCTATTCTACCCTCCTATAGCATTTTTTTCCCTCTCACTGAAACTACCTGGTTTCCTTGGGCTTCCTTTCTTTCTCACCTTCCTTTCCTGGCCTGGGAACTAGCTCCCTCCTACTCTCACATTTTACCTTGCCACCTTCCTTTGCTCCTCTCACTTTCCATGAATACCTGAAGAGTGAGATCCAAGGGAAATAAGGGGTAGAGATACCTCAGGAGTCAGAGGCCAAATTCTCGGAGCAGTCTGGAAGTGGGAAAAACCTTGCTTCTATTGAGAGTGTCTGTATCCCTTGCAATCGTATAATACTGTCATATTTCCTTTCTTCCTCATGATGGTTTTGTACCAATTTTACAAATGAGAAATAGAATAGCAATAGAGCCTCAAAGTAGCAAGGACTAGAAACAGAATTGATTCTTCTCTCATTTATGCCATTACCATATTGTATATATACATCTATTATAGTATTTAGCACACTGAATTTCGATTTGTTTACAAGTGAGTATCTCTTACTAGGCTGTCAGATTCTTGAAAGCAGAAATTATGACTGACTTATCTTTGCAATCCCAGCACTTAGTGTTAGTGTAATACCTCCCATATAATAGTCTTCCATAAATACCAGTTGAATGAAAGGGAAAAGGAAAAAAACCCAAAACTCTTGACTTTTAAACCTGTGCTTTGGTCCTGAAACTTTGAACCCAGAGATGGAGCATATAAAGTAATAATAACATAGAAGTTATGTTATAAAAGTAATAGTTTAACTGGGTGGATTTGGATTTCTCAAGGTAGAGATACAAGGGGTATCCCCAATCCAGGCTAGGACTGCCCTGTTCTTCCTTCTTATCCCTTAAAAGGGAATCGTCATCTTTGGTCTGTTTCATCTGCACAGTGAAGCACCTGCAAAGCCTGAGGTTGCACTTGGGATTTATTCACCATTGACATACACTTAACTCCTTCCATACACCAGGCTCTGGAAATACCTAGAGAAATAAGATAAAGTCTCTTGCGTTTAAGATGCTCATACTCTAGTGAAAGAGACAGACACAAAAATAAATAATTACGGTATTACATAATGTGCTAACAAAAGATTGGTATAAGATTTTTATACTTGCCCATCCTCAACTGGCCCAGCCATATATTAGGAAGGAGCTAGGAGTCTTTGTGGCTCTGTGTAAACTTTTTTCAGTGTATTTTTCTTACTGCTATGGGGTTCTTACACAGCTTCCCTGTGACAGCTGTTGACCGAGCTGTATTCCAAAGTGGGAGGGAGAGAGAAGCAGATGAATCCACAGGGCCTGATTTAAAGAAACTGGTGACTTGTTGCCCTCAGATATGAATGAAAGCAGACCCCCTGTGTACCAGCATGTATCCATGGCAGCAGGCTGCCCAAACAGCAGTGAGTCCTACCTGTCACTGGCCTTGGAAGTTGCTCTGATGGGGATGGGTCAACAGAGGGTGATGCCTGAAGGCCTCTACGCACAGGACAAGGTGTGCCGTAATGAGGAGCAGCTCCTGAGTCGACTCCAGGAGCTGCAGCTGGACGATGAACTAGTGCAAACACTGCAGAAACAGTGCATCTTACTACTCGAAGGTAACTAGAGAAGGGGCTATTGTCACAGCGTCTTTAACCTGTGACTCTGGGGGACTCTCTGTAATAGAGCATGGGTACAGAAACATTTTTGGCATTAAAGTATGCCGAAGGTTCCCATGGCTAGTAAACATGTGTGGGATCCTAGGGCTCAAGTCTAGGCTGGTGGATAGAAGCATACAGATAAATAACTGGCTGGCTTATCTTCTTCCTACAGGAGGCCCCTTCAGTGGTCTGGGAGAAGTCATTCACCGAGAGAGTGTTCCCATGCATACTTTTGCCAAGTATTTGTTCTCAGCTCTGCTGCCCCATGATCCAGACCTGTCTTATAAATTAGCCTTACGTGCCATGAGGTGGGTAGCCCTCTCCCAGCCACGTTGCCTCCATCAAAGCAGAAGTCTTTGATGCTCTGTTTCTTTGTTTATCTCACTTTTATCACTTTACTTTGTCTCTTTTATTGTATCTGCCACCAAGCCTGCCCTAAAATGGCTTAGACATTTTTGTCTGATCTGGAATTTCTTATCTGGGATGCCTTGCTGGTGACCCACTTGGCTCCCTGGCTGTACTCTTGGTGGGTCATCTGGGGAAGCCCCTCAGTTTTTAGTAGATATGGAACACCCATGACCTGAGTGTTCCTGTTCTGGGTCCAGTTAGACAGCCTGAGAAGGGGTTTGAGCCTTTCCATAGCTCAACTGAGTCACGGTTCCCAGGAGCAGGTCACCATATGCATTGGGGAGATAGAAATAAGTCTTTCTATACCAAGACTTGAGAACAATGAGCTTTGGGCATCTTGTTCCCAAACTAGAATAGGATCCTTGGTTCAGGCAGGTGGACCTCAAGAATGCAGCAGACCATACAGAAGAAATTTTAGTTAGACCATAAGGTTGAGAGTGCTTCTCACCTCAACCAGAAAAGAACTGCTCAGGATTCCTTGGCATATATATCTTATACTTTAAAAAACAAACAAACAAAAAACTCTTGAACTGCCTTTCAGATCCATTTGCAGTGACTATTCAGCTTGAGTTCTACAAGTGCCCAAGCACTCACCTCATGTACAGTACCCTAGATTTTAAAATCTTCAAAGTTCTTAGTTAACCCTTTCCTGCTCATTTATTTCCCTGCAAAAAATAAGTTTTTCTAAGATGGCTCAGAATGGCAAGAATCTGAATGGTGGCTAATGACTCTCCCTGGGTCTTCTAGGTTACCTGTTCTAGAAAACTCAGCTTCTACAGGCGACACTTCCCACCCTCACCATTTGGTGTCTGTGGTGCCCAGCCGTTATCCTCGCTGGTTCACACTTGGACACTTGGAATCACAGCAGTGTGAACTGGCCTCCACCATGCTAACTGCCGCCAAAGGTGAGCACAGATAGATCTTAGCCTTGAGCACCCGCACTAGGCCAGCCAAGTCATGGCTCTGCCAAGGGCCTGGCCTGCAGTCTCCTGAAGGAGAGAAGGTGATCATCCTCCCGTGACCTCTTAGACTGATAGGGATTCTCACTTCGATTGCTGCCGTGAAAATGAGCACTTGCTTTCAGTCTAGAGTTTTCCCCTACCTAGTAATTATAAGACCCTGAGTACATAGAATGAGATCGTTTTTAAGGTTGCTTCTAAACTTACAGATCCATATGATAAAGTCACTTTACCTTTCCAAGCCTCAGGTTCAAAATCTATAAAATGGGGATCATTGTCAATGACCTGTCAGCCTTCCATGGCCATTGGAAGATTCAGTGAATGGATAACTATGATGGAGCTGCAAATCTCTTTACATATATGAGAGTTTGTGAGTTTTCCAAGGCCCTGGTCAAAAGATAGGCAGCCAAAGTGACTGAAAGCCTGAGGGCTTTCAAGCTCTCGTACTCCCTGTTAGCTATAAAGGTTTCACCACAAGGAAAAAATGAAACCTAGCTCCTGAGAACCTAAAATAAAATAGCTACCATGGACTGTAAATGTTTTTCTGATACCAGGTAATACCTGGATTTTTTCAAAGCATTTTAAAAATTTTTTTAAATTTTTTTAAATTTATTTTTGGAGAGAGGGGAAGGGAAGGAGAAAGAGGGAGAGAAACGTTGATTGGCTGCCTCTTGCATTCCCCCAGCTGCGGACCTGGCCCGCAACCCAGGCATGTGCCCTGACCAGGATTCAGCCTGGCAGCCTTCTGATTCGCAGGCCAGTACTCAGTCCGTTGAGCCACACCAGCCAGGGCTCGAAGCATTTTTTTTTATTAAAAATAACTTTATATTGTATCTTACTGTCCCAAAAAATGCATGCTCATTTTAGAAAAAGTAAAAGATACAGATGGATCAATATAAAAATGATTAATAAAGTAATACAAAAATTGAACAAAAGCTATTATTAGGTAGTTTACAGAAAAAAAGGATACAGATGACTTAATTAAAATGCCTGCTTCACTTAAGAAATACAAACTATAATTACCCTGGGGTAATATTTTTTTACCAATATTCCTGGCAAAACTCAGTAAAATTGGTAATAGGCATCTATGCAGGGAGTGGTGGTGGCAGTGGCCTGGCATGGAGTGTCACATTCTGAGTAGGATGATAAGGATGACTGCAGATGCAAGATGCTCAGTGAACCGCAAGCATAAGATATGTTGTTTTTGGCGGGGGTGGAGGGGGTGGGGGGGGCGGGGGAGACAGGAAACTATACTAAAGCATGTCATAAACAAATAGCTTAAAACCAGTAATTAAAAAAAAGAAACTCTCACTTAAAAGCAGTTAGAGGAAATAAAAAGACATTACATACAAGGGACAAAAGATAAGGATGAGCCCTGGCTGGTATGGTTCAGCAGATTGAAGGCTAACCTGCAAACTGAAAGGTCACAGGTTTGATTCCTGGTCAGGGCACATGCCTGGGTTGCAGGCCAGGTCCCTGGGTGGGGGGCATGTGAGAGGCAACAGATGGATGTATCTCTTGGAAGCAGTGTAAGCTAGAAGACAGTGGGGAAAAAAAAGTACTTTGTAACAAACTGTCAAACTAGAATTCTGTACCAGTGGAAATATCTTTCAAAAACAAAGGTGAAATAAAAAACTTTTTCAGAAAATCACAGTTGAATGACAAATCAGTAATAAAAAGTTACCTGCAAAAATGACCAAAATTTTGGAAATTAAAACCACATACTTCCATATAACTCGCTGGACAAAGGAAAAACCACAAGAAAATTAGGAAATGTTTTAAACTGAATAAATGTTTTAAATGAATAAAAATGAAAGCACTACATGTCAAAATTGTGAAATGCAGCTAAAGCTTACTTAAAGCAATATTTAGTACTAAATGCCTATACTGAAAAAGAAGAAAAGTTTCAAATCAGTAATCTCAGCTTCTACTTTAAGAAACAAAAAAAAAAAGAAGAAGAAGAAGAGCAAATGAAACCCAAAGTAAGCAGAAGAAAGGAAATAAAGATTAGAGTATAAATCAATGAAATAGATATAGAAAAACTAGGAAAATGAGTGAAACCAAAAGCTATTTCTTTGGAAAGAAAAATAAAATTGAAATCTATCTAGATGATCAAGAAAAAGAGAGAGGCCCTGGATGGTGTGGCTCAGTAAATTAAGTGTCGGCCAGCAAACCAAATGGTTGCTGGTTTGATTCCCAGTCTAGGGCTCATGCCTGGGTGTGGGCCAGGTCCCCAGTAGGAGGCACACAAGAGGCAACGACACATTGATGTTTCTCTCCCTCTCTCTCTTCTTTCCACTCTCTAAAAATAAATAAATAAAGGCTTTTTTAAAAGAAGAAGGGATGTCTGGCTAAGATGGAGGCATAGGTACATATACTTTGCCTCTTCACACAACCAAAAGAAGGACAACAATAAATTTTTTTAAAAAACCAAATACCAGAACTACCAGAAAATTGAACTGTATGTATAACCCATGGAAGTCTGACAACCAAGGAGTTAAAGAGGAAACATTCATCAAGACTGGTAGGAGGGGCGGAGACCTGTAGTGGGGGTGAAGAGGACACCTGGCAAGGCAGTGGCTGGAGGACCCGGCACAGCAGTGGCTGGCCAACCGGGCAGTCTCACATTTGCATGTGGATAAACTGGGAAGAACAACTGGAGAGCAAGACAGACTGTGCAATCCAGGGTTTCAGCACAGGAAAAGAAAGCCTCAAAACCTCTTGCTGTAAAAACCTTTGGGGGTTGGAGCACCAGAAGAAACTCCCAGCCTCACAGAAGAGTTCATGGAAGAGACCCACAGGGTCCTAGAATATACACAAACTCACCCACCTAGGAATCAGCACCAGAAGGGCCCAATTTTGCTTGTGGATAGAGGGGGACATGACTGAAAGCCAGCTGAGAGCTGAGCAAGCGGCATTGTTCCCTCTCTGACCCCTCCCCCACAGGCAGTGCCACAAAGCAGCAAAGTGGGTTGCCCCGCTCTGTTGAATACATAAGCCTCCGCCCCTTACAATATAACAGAAGCACTGAGACAAAGAAATATGGCCCAAATGGAGGAACAGATCAAAACTCCAGAAAAAAATACAACTAAGCGACAGATAGCCAACCTATCAGAAACAGAGTTCAAAACACTGGTAATCTGGATGCTTACAGAAATGGTTGAATATGATTGCAAAATAGAGGAAAAAGTGAAGCCTTTGCAAAGTGAAATAAAAATACATAGGGAACCAACAGTGAAGGAAAGAAAACTGGGACTCAAATCAATCATTTGGAGCAGAAGGAAGAAATAAACACTCAACCAGAACAGAATGAAGAAACAAGAATTCAAAAAAATGAGGAGAAGCTTAGGAACCTCTGGGACAACTTTAAAACGTTCCAACATCCAATCATAGGGATGCCAGAAGGAGAAGAGGAAGAGCAGGAAATTGAAAACTTATTTGAAAAAATAATGGAGAACTTCCCCAATCTGGCAAAGGAAATAAGACTTCCAGGAAGCTCAGAGAGTCCCAAAGAAATTGGACCCAAGGAGGAGCACAGCAAGGCACAACATCATTACATTACCCAAAACTAAAGATAAGGAAAGAATCTTCAAAGCAGCAAGAGAAAAGGAGACAGTTACCTACAGAGGAGTTCCCATAAGACTATGAGCTGATTTCTCGAAGGAAACGTTACAGGCAAGAAGGGGCTGGAAAGAAGTATTCAAAGTCATGAAAGCCAAGGACCTACATCCAAGAATGCTCTATCCAGCAAAACTATCATTTAGAATGAAAGGACAGATAAAGTGCTCTCCAGGTAAGGTAAAGTTAAAAGAGTTCATCATCACCAAGCCCTTATTATATGAAATATTAAGGGGACTTATCTAAGAAAAAGATAAACAAAATTATGAACAGTAAAATGAGAACAAACTCACAACTATCAACAACTGAACTTTAAAAAAAACAAAAACAAATTAAGCAAACAAGTAGAACAGGAACAGAATCACAGAAATGGAGATCACATGGAGGGTTATCAGTGGGGAGGGGAAGGTGGGAGAAAGGAGGAAAAGGTACAGGGAATAAGAAGCATAATTGGTAGGTACAAAATAGACAGGGGGAGGTTAAGAATAGTATAGGAAAAGGAGAAGCCAAAGAACTTGTATGTATAACCCATGGACATGAACTGAGCGGGGAGCAATGCTGGTGGGAGGGGTGGTGCAGGGCACAGGGGAATTAAGGAGAGAAAAAAAATGTAATAGCATAATCAATAAAATATACTTTAAAAAAGAAAAAGAAGACAAAAACTATATCAATATCAAGAATGAGGAAGGTGACATCATGATAAATTTTAAATACCCTAAATGATGATAAGGGAATGCTGTGAACAATTATATGCCAACAAATTCAATAACATAAAACAGGTGGACTTATTCCACACTGGCTGGTGTGGCTCAGTGGATTGAGCACTGGCCTGTGAACCAAAGGGTCGCTGGTTCGATTCCCAGTCAGGGCACATGCCTGGGTTGTGGGCCGGGTCCCCAGTGAGGGGCACATGAGAGGCAACCACACATTGATGTTTCTCTTCTTCTTCCTTCCCTTGCTCTCTGTCCAAAAATAAATAAATAAAATCTTTCAAAAAACAGTAAGAATATACTTGAACAGCACCATCAACTGACTGGATCCAATTAATATTTATAAAATACTTAATCAAACAACAATAGAATATACATTCTCCTCAAGCTCACATGAAATGTTTACCAAAATAGACTGCATTCTGGACCATAAAACACACCTCAATAAATTTACAAGAATAGAAATCATGTAAAGTATGCCCTCAGACCACAGTGGAATTGAACTAGAAATGGATAACAGAAAGATAACTGGAAAAATCCCAAGATACATGGAGATCAAACAACACACTTCTGAGTAACACAGGGGTCAAAAAAGTCCCCTGTAAAATTTTTAGAGACATTTTTAGATATTTTGTGCTAAATGAAAGTTAAAATACAACTGATCAAAATGTGTGGGATGCAGTGAAAACAGTGCTTGTAAGGAAATTCACAGCATTAAACTCATGTTAGAAAAGAAGGAGCCCTGGCTGGCGTGGTTCAGTGAATTGAGCACTGGCCTGCAAAGCAAAATATTGCTGATTCAATTCCCAGTCAGGGTACATACCCAGGTTGCCGGGTCCCTGGTTGGGGGCATTTGAGAGGCAGCCGATTGATGTGTTTCACGCACATCAATGTTTGTCTCCCTATTTTCCCCTCCCAAAATAATAAATAAAATATTTTTCTTTCTCTCTCTCTAAAAAATGAAATCTTTAAAAAAAGGAAAGGAAATTTTAAATCAATAATTTATCACCTCACATGTTAGGATGGATATTATCAAAAAGATAGATAACAAGTGCTGGCAAGGATGTGAAGAAGAAAGAACACTTTTGCACTATTGGTAGGAACATAAATTGGTATAACCACTATGGAAAACAGTATGGAGATTCCTCAGAAAGTTAAAAGAATTACCATATATGGTCCAGCAATCCCACTTCTGGGTATATATCCAAAGGAAATCAAATCACTATAAAAGGTATCTGTACTTCCGTTTTTATTGCGTTGCAGCATTCACAGTAGTCAAGATTTGGAAACAGAGTAAGTGTCCATTGATGGATACATGGATAAAGAAATTGTGGTACAGAGGATTATTATTCAGCCATTAAGTTAAAAAGAAGAAAATGCAGTCCCTTGCAACAACATGGATGACCGAACCTTAAGGACATTGTACTAAATCAAATTAAAAAAGACAAATACTCTATGATCTCATTTTATATGTGGAATCTAATAAAGCCAAACTCGTAGAAACAGAGTAGACTGTTGGTTGGCAGGGGCTGAGGTATAAGGGAAATGAGGAGATGTTGGTCAGAGGGTACAAATATTCAGTTGTAAGATGAAAAAGTTCTGGGAATCCAATGTGTAACATGGTGACTATGGTTAACAATACTGTATTGTACACTTCAAATTTCCTAAATGAGTAAATCTTAAGTGTTCTTGACCACACACAAAAATAAAGGTAACTGGCCCTGGCCGGTGTGGCTCATTTGGCAGAGTGTCGTCCTATAAACTGAAAGGTCATGGTTTCAGTTCCCATTCAGTAAACACGCCTAGGCATAAGAGGCAAATGATGGATTTTCTCTCTCACATCGATGTTTCTCTCCCTCTGTCTCATCCTCTCTTCCCCTCTCTTTCTGAAATCAATAAGCATGCCCTCAGGTGAAGATTAAAAATAAAGGTAACTGAAGTGACAGATGTGTTAACTAACCTTATTGTGGTAATCACTTGCAATACGTATGTCAAATCACATTGTACACCTTAAACTTACACAATGTTAAGTCTATTATATCTCAGTAAAGAGTGGGGGGAAATAAAATAAATAATGTAAGTTTCCACCTTAGAAAACTAGAAAAAGAAGAGCAATATAAACCTAAAGCTAGCAGGAAAAAAATAAGAGGAAGAATTAGAAGCCCGGGCTGGTATAGCTCAGTGGATTGAGTGTTGGCCTGCAAACCAGAGGGTCTCTGGTTCGATTCCCCAGTCAGGGCACATGCCTGGGTTGGAGGCCAGGTCCCCAGTAGGGGGCTCGTGAGAGGCAACCACACATTGATGTTTCTCTCCCTCTCTTTCTCCCTCCCTCCCTTTCTGTGTAAAAATAAATAAAATCTTCTTTAAAAATTAGAGCAGAAATCCATGAAATCTAAAATAGGAAAAAAAATAGAGAAAACCAATGAAAGCAAAAGCTGCTTCTTTGAAAGGATCATTAAATTTGATATACCTCTATCCAGCTAACCAAGAAAAGAAAGAAGAAATAAATGACTAATACCATAAATGAATGAGGGGCCCTGGCTAGGTGGCTCAGTTGGTTGGAGCATTGACCTGTGCACCAAAAGGTTGCAGGCTTGATTCCCGGTCAGGATACATACCTAGGTTTTGGGTTTGATCCCCAGCTGGGGTGTGTAGAGGAGGCAGCCAATCAGTGTTTCTCACATTGATGTTTCTCTTTCTCTCTCAAAATCAATAAATGTATCCTTGGGTGGGGATTTATTTAGAAAAAGGAAAAAAGAGAGTCTATCATTACTGATTCCATGGGCATTGGACAATAAAGGAAAATTATTAACAACTGTATGCTCATAAATTTGAAAAAACACAATCTACTAAAACTCAGAAATGTAGAAATACATAATCTGATTAGGCCAATCATCATGTTAAAGAAATTGATTCAATTATCTTTCAAACAGAAAGTACCTCGCCCAGATGAGTTCACTGGCGAGTCATATCAAATATTTAAGGGAAAAAAATTATACCAATTCTCTACAATCTCTCCCCAGAAAATAGAATTGGAGAGAACACCTCTGAAGTTATCTGGTGGGGCCAGCATTACTGTAATACCAAAACCAGGTAAAGATAATACAAGAAAGGAGAACTACAGACCAATATCACTCAAGAAGATAAATGCAAAACCCTTAAATAAAATATTAGCTAATTGAGTCCAACAACATACAAAAAGAATATTACACCATGACCAAGTGGGATTTATTTCAGGTATGCAAGGCCGGCTCAAGTACTTGAAAGTTAATGTAATCTATCACATCCACAGGCTAAAAAAGAGAGATCATATGATTATATAAGTAGATGCAAGAAAATGATTTGACCAGTACCTATTCATGATTAAAAAAAAAAGACTCGGCAAACTAGGAGTAGAGCAGACGGATTCAGCTTTGTAAAGAACTACAGAGAACCTTTAGTTACCATTGTACTTAATGGAGAGAAACCAGATGCTTTCCCCTGAAAATCATGTATGAGACAAGAATGTCCCTTCTTACCACTCCCATTCAACATCATACGGGAAGTTCTAACTAAGGCAATTAGACAAGAAAGGAAATTAAAGTATATAGATTAGAAATATATAAACCCCTTTGCTTGCCAATGACATGATTGTCTATGTAGAAAATCTCAAGGAATCAACAGTAAACTAGAACTAAGAAGTGATTATATCAAGCATACAAGGTTAAGATACAAAAGTCCATTGCTTTCCTATATACCAACAGTGAACAATTGAAATTTGAAGTTAAAAACACAATATCATTTATATTAGCACCCAAGAAAAGGACTTAAGAATAAATCTAACAAAGTATGTACATATAATATCTATATTAGGAAAACTATAAAACTTTGATGAAAGAAATAAAAGAAGATCTAAATAAATAGATGCTTCATGTCCACAGAGAGGAAGACTCAGTAATATTTTTATGTCAGTTCTTCCCTACTTGATCTATAAATCAATACAGTCTCAATCAAAATTCCAGCAAGTTATTTTGTGGGTATTGACAAACTCTAAAGTTTATATGGGGGAAAAAAATACCTAGAATAGCCAACACAATATTAAAGAAGAACAAAGTTGGAGAACTTAACACTACCCAACTTTAA
This sequence comes from Mormoops blainvillei, assembly GCA_004026545.1. Classification (NCBI taxonomy): domain Eukaryota; kingdom Metazoa; phylum Chordata; class Mammalia; order Chiroptera; family Mormoopidae; genus Mormoops; species Mormoops blainvillei. Next base: position 11,846 of record PVJD01004198.1, on the reverse strand, counting down.
GACTTACTGTAAAGCTATTATAATCCAGGTAACGTGGTATTGGCCAAAGAACAGACAAATGATTAAATGGAACAGAATAGAGAGCTCACAAATAGATCCACACAAATAAAGTCAACTGATCTTTGACAAAGGAGCAAAGAATAGTCTGTTCAACAAATGGCCCCGGAAAAACAGGACATCCATGTGCAAAAAAAGTGTAGACATTGACCTTTCTCCTTTCACAAAAATTAATCAGCGAAATAAAATAAAATGTAAAACTATAAAACTTACAGAACATAGAAAATCTAGGTGACCTTGAGTTTGGCAATGACTTTTTAGATACAATACCAAAAATGCAATCCATGAAAGAAAGAAATTGATAAATAGGACTTCATTAAAAAGAAAAATTTCTGCTTAGTGAAAAACACTGTTAACAAACTGAAAAGATAAGCCACAGACTGGGAGAAAATATTTATAAAACACCTGATACAGGACTTGTATCCCAAATATACAAATAACACTTAAAGCTTAACAAGAAAATAAACAACTAAATTTTAAAATGGGTCAAAGACTTGAACAGATGTCTCACCAAAGAATATCTACAGGTGGCAAACAAGCATATGAAAAGAAGCTCAGCATATGTCATTAGGGGAAAGAAAACAAAAGTGAGATACCACTACATACCTATTAGAATGGCTAATCAAAACCCAGACAACACCAAACCTTGGTGAGATGTGGAGCAACAGGAACTGTCATTGTTGAGAATGTGAGAGGTGGAGCCAGTTTGGAAGACTGTTTGGCAGTTTTTTACAAAGCTAACCATAGTAGTATCATATGACCCAGCAATTGTTCTGGGAATTTACCAAAGTGAGTTGAAAACCTATGTCCACACAAAAACTAGAAGCAACAGGTGCCCTTCAAAAAGTGAATGGATAAACAAACTGATAGAGCCATACAATAGAATATTATGTACCAAAAAAAGAAATGAGCTATCAAGCCACAAAAAGACATGGAGAGCTTTAAATGTATATTGCTTAGTGAAAGAAGACAGTCTGAATATGTTACATACTATAATTCCAAGTACATGGCATTTTACTTGGTAAAACAATAGAGACAGTGAAAAGACCAGTAGTCACAGGAAGAATGAAGAGAGGGATGAACAGGTAAGTGTGGCACAGGAGATTTTTAGAGCAGTGAATCTGTTCTGTATGATACAGTAATGGGGGATCCATGACACTATGCATTTGTGAAAACCATGGACCTGTATAACCACAGTGGACCCTAACATAAACTATGGACTGTAGTTAATAATGTATGAATGTTGATCCATCAAATTTACCACACTTACATAAAATGTAAATAGCAGAAACTGGAAGTAAGAAGATAGGATATATGGGAACTCTCTGTACTATCTGCCTATTTTCTGTAAACCTAAAACTACTCTTGAAAAAAAAGTATTAATTTTTTTTATTCTCTCCTGAGGACATTCTTTCATTGCCTTTAGAGTGAGAGGAAGGGGGAGAGAGAGAGGAACATTGATTGGCCACCACCCAAACACACCCCAGTGGGGGACGAACCTGCAACCAGGCATGTGCCCTAACCAAGATTCAGACCCATGACCCTTCAGTTTATAAGATGACACTTCAACCAACTGAACCACATGGCCAAAGACAGAGTTTTTGGGTTTTTTTTTAAGATTTTATTTTTAGAGAGAGGGGAAGGGAGGGAGAAAAAGAGGGAGAGAAACATCAATTGTTTGCCTCTTGTACGGCCCAGACCAGGAATCAAACCCGCAACCCAAGCATGTGGCCTGATGGGGAATTGAACCCAAGACCTTTTGCTCTGCAGAATAACTCCCAACCAACTGAGCTATGCTGGTCATGGCAAGGCCAAAATCTATTAACTTAAAAAATCGTTTTTAAAGATAACAGAAGAAAAAAGGTAATCTCATCCTAGCCTGTGTGGCTCAGTTGGCTGGAGCATTGTCCCGCAAACTGAGAGACTGCTGGTTCAGTTCTTAGCCAGGGCACATACCTAGGTTGCAGGTTCAGCCCCTGGTCAGGGCACATTCAGGGGGTGGCTGATTGATGTTTCTCTCATAATCACTGTGTTTCTCTCTCTCTCTGGTCTCCTTCCCCTTTCTCTCTGGAATCAAAAAGAAAAGAAAAAAGGTAATTTCTCCTATAACCCAAAGATTACTACTACTAAGACATTCATATAAATATTCCTGGAGATTTTCTATTCATATGTGTCCACACAACACACTATACACACTCTGCTACTTAGGGTTGTTTTTTTTAATCCTCATTGGAGGATATGTTTATTGATTTTAGAGAGAGAAAGAAAGAAAAACACTGATGTGAGAGAGAAACATTGATTGGTTGCCTCATATACTCACCCTGACTGGGGGATCGAACCCACAAGCTAGGTATGTGCCTTGACCGGGACCGAACCCCCAACCTTATGGTATACAGGACCATGCTCCAACCGAGCCACCCAGCCAGGGCCTTTTTTGTTTTTTGTTTTTTAAACTAGAATCACAGAATATTACCTCTATGGAAATTGTATATAATTCCCACAACAACCCTAAAAGATATCATTTCCCTTTTACAGATGACGTAACTGACTAGTAAATGGTTGAACTAGGATCAATTTCCAATGTATTTTATTCCAAAGCCTATTTCTTACCACTGTAACTCTGTAAAACATAAGACCTACTTTTTGTTCTATATTTATTTAACATTTACCCCTTTATAAGATATACCAATCTTTCAGATATCATACTGCCTTCATACAGTGACCTTCACTTCTAATGGTACACATGCCTTTCCTGTGGGGTGTTCCTTAACTCTGTGCCCTAGTACTTTGTTTAGAATTCTTGCCTACCGAATAGGAAGTAGTGACCCAGCTCCTTTTTGCTCCAACGAGGCAATTAATGGGACTGGCATACTTTTTTGGCAATAATATGGCTTCCTGTCTCCTGTATAAGTAGCTCTCAAAATTCAGATGTTCATGAAAATTATTTTTGAGACCTGTCGAGCCTGAGGGAGAAGAATGAGGGATAGAGAAGCAGATGAAAAGGTGAAGAGAAGTGAATTCATGTGGGTGCCTGGGGAAGGAAGTAGCCTTCTCTGGGGTCAGTGGAGATAGAGCCTGATCATCCAGAAGGGATGGTGGCGTTCAGAAGCATTTCAGTGAATTGATAGCAGCCATTTCAGCCAGTATCTGCTGTGATCAGCAGACCATTCAGGGAAACTTTAAAGAAGACGCTGTCCCTGCCTCTTCTCTCGGTACCTATAGGGGACACTCTGAGGCTCCGAACAATCCTGGAAGCAATACAGAAACACATCCACTCTTCCTCCCTCATCTTCAAACTGGCTCAAGATGCATTCAAGATCGCTACTCCCACAGACAGTAGTACTGACAGCACCCTGCTCAACGTGGCCCTGGAGCTGGGGTTGCAGGTATGGAGGAGTGGGAGGAGTGGGCCTTCCTGGCTCTAGGCTTCGGGCCTAGTGATAATTGATAGAAGATAAGATCCCAGGGGGACTGGGCATAGGCCAGGTCTGGTTCTCTCTGTGTGCCTACGGAACTAGCCTGGGCACAAGGTAAGAACTCTATAAATTGGACTCCATCTTGAAGTTAAGTCTGGAAGCAATGTAGCTTCAGGCTCCATGGGGGCCCCATCTTCTCCCCACCCAACTCTCATTCTTCCAAGTCGAGCATGGTGTGCTAAGTAAGGACTTTATTTGTTAGAGGTCATCAGTGAAGCCTTCTATCTGATTTGTAGGAAGTATGGGGCTGAAATGTAACAAACCTATCTGTACGTATCAGGAGAAGTGGCCGTGTAAAGCACCAATAAATATGTGTTGCATAAAGGAATGGCAAAGGGAAGTAGGGAGAGGGAGTTCGTAGCAGTTATGCTTAATTCACTGGGAATGCCTCTTTTTGCCCAGGTGATGAGGATGACCTTATCAACCCTTAACTGGAGGCGTCGGGAGATGGTGCGGTGGTTGGTGACATGTGCTACAGAAGTGGGTGAGTCTCCTACTTCCCTCTACCCCCAGGGTAAAGGAATTCCTGGGCCCTACTCTTGTGACAGGACAACAAATCATTAGAGCTCTCATATTCCTATTACTGATGGCCTGAGAGACGATGGGGCTACTGGTAGAAGAGGGCCTCTGTTCAGCCAGCCCAAGCCCTGCCATCTCTGCTTGGACTATATACCCTGATGTCAACAGCACTTTGACCCTCTGATCAGAGACATCTAAGAGAATGAATTTTCAACCATCAGTACTCACGTGCACCCCTGTGAGGTAGTTGACCTGGTGGTTTGGTCCCAGTCCCTGTCCGTACTTCTGAGAAACCCCAAACAACTTGGAGGCTCAGGACCCCATCTAGCGTCCAAAACCCCAGCACAAGACTCTACCCTGAGAGGCCCCCCACTTCAGCTAGAACCCCCAGGCAGATCTGCAACCCCTGCCTTGGGGCAGGCAAACCACAGGCTGTGCTGCTCCATCCTTGTGAGGGGCTAAGAGCACCTGCTGAGACCTTCAGTCCTCTGACCTGGGGAAGGAAGGGATGGGAAGAGACCCCAAACAGGGTCTGGCCATCCGGGATGCTCCCCATGCCCTGGTTTGCCTCAGATCATCTCAAGGCTGCTGTGGAGAAAGGAGAACTCGTCTCTGCAGGCCAAGTTCTGACCCCAAATGGTAATCTGGGCAGACCTCGATCGGGACCCAGATCGGGACCCGGATGGCCACGGCTGAGCTCAGGCTCTCCCTGACAGGTGTGCGGGCCCTGGTGAGCATCTTGCAGAGCTGGTACACACTCTTCACCCCCACCGAGGCTACTAGCATTGTGGCTGCCACAGCCGTATCCCACACCACTATCCTGCGCCTCAGTCTTGACTATCCACAGCGGGAAGAGCTAGCTAGCTGTGCTCGCACACTGGCCCTGCAGTGTGCTATGAAGGATCCACAGAGCTGTGCCCTGTCAGCTCTTACACTCTGTGAAAAAGACCACATCGCCTTCGAGGCAGCCTACCAGATCGCCATTGATGCTGCCGCCGGGGGCATGACCCATTCACAGCTGTTCACCATCGCCCGCTACATGGAGCTCCGTGGCTACCCGCTACGTGCCTTCAAGCTGGCCTCACTGGCCATGAGCCATCTCAACCTGGCCTACAACCAGGACACCCATCCGGCCATCAATGATGTGCTGTGGGCATGTGCCCTTAGCCACTCTCTGGGCAAGAATGAGCTGGCGGCCCTCATTCCCCTGGTAGTGAAGAGCGTGCACTGTGCCACGGTGCTTTCAGACATCCTGCGGCGCTGCACAGTGACCGCACCTGGCCTGGCCGGCATCCCAGGTCGCCGCAGCTCTGGAAAGCTTATGTCCACTGACAAAGCTCCCCTGCGCCAGCTGCTGGATGCTACCATCAATGCCTATATCAACACTACGCACTCACGCCTGACACACATCAGCCCTCGCCACTATGGAGAATTTATTGAGTTTCTGAGCAAGGCTCGGGAGACCTTCCTGCTGCCGCAGGATGGCCACCTGCAGTTTGCCCAATTCATCGACAACCTCAAACAAATCTACAAAGGCAAGAAGAAGCTGATGCTGCTGGTGAGAGAGCGCTTTGGCTGAGAAAGCAGGCAGCTCGCTGCTGGGGCAGCCTGGGCTCCCAGGCTCCATCAGGTCAGGCGAAGGACACCGAAACATTTGTCCGCCCTGAGAGGACTCTAGGCACCTGTGGCTGAACCAGAGGACCACGGGGCTAAGCATGGGGAGAGTCCAACTCTAGCCAATATGCCTGCGTTGGCAAGATTCTCACATAGCCCACTGTTCCTGGAGGAGCTGGGCCCTGCAGATCAATCAGAAACCTTACAACATGCCACCTCACACCCCTGTATCCTGCGCGTGCCCTGGCCATTGGCCCTCTCTCCGTTGGCAAACACAGAACACTGTTCCGTCTCAGGGATTGCTTAACCAGAGAAACAGAAGCCTTTATGGTACTGTAAATATTATAGTATATGTGTTGCCAATTACATTGTAAAGTTATAACTATTTATAATTCTGGTTCTAATTTGATGGGTACTTGAAATAGCTGTGGGTAGGAAGATAGGCTTGTTTTCTGAGGAGACTCACAACCATTTCTCAGGTTTTCTTTGCAGAGTATATGCTATTGGCAGTGGAAGAATAAGGGTGGCAGAAAGAAAAATGGCCAGTTAGAATAAATCCCAAGTCTAGCCTATGCAGAAACCCCAGCCTACAGACGGGGCACCTGTAGCCCCGCGGTAGGTGAGGGACAGGGCCAGGACTGGACTTAGACTTTCGCTGCATGAAGCCATGAGGACACTGAAGCTCTTGCTCCTGCCCCACACAGCTTCTAGGAGCCTGTTGAGCTCCTGAGAAACAAGTGCAGGGAGAAGGTGAAGGTCTGGGAGGCCACTGAGCTCATAGTATTCATCTGCTGTGGTCACCTTTGTGTTAAGGAGTGTCTGGTTTCATCTCTTAATTATGTATGTGTATATATCTGTATGGCTAAGTACATATGTCTGTATGCTTTGATATATCTGTGCACACATGCATGTGCACATATATGTATCTGTGTGTGAATATGTCTGTGTGCTGGACTCTGGGCTTCTGTGAGGGTATACACATTTGTGAATATGTAAGAATACTTATCAGTGTGTGTGTTTGTTGCATGTTTAGTGTGCATCTGGGCACACACGAGTGCACGTGTATAAACATGTTTGTGTGTATGCCTGCTCTCCATTGATCTGCCTTTACATGTGTAACTGTGTATATTTCAACATGTAGGTGTATCTGTGAATTCATGTTTCAGGATCTGCATAAATGTGGCTCATCTCTTTTTGCCAGATCCCTTCCCAGTTCCTCTTAGTGTCTCTCACCAACTAAACATGTTCCCCATCTCTGTGCCTCCTTTATTCTGTCACCAAACAAGCTTCTAAGCACCTCTCCCTCTACTTTAAGAGTGGCTTCTTCAGCTCCACAGTTCTCTTCTCACCCTGTACTTGCTTTCTTCCCCTGCCTCGCTACCTCAAGCTTTGTCACAGTCCCACTGATTACTGATTGGGAGGCTGGGGCTGGGATGCATTTGGCCTTTCCCTTTCTGACTGGTTTCTAGCCCTAGTGGGCAACCTCTGTCTTAGCCCTGGCTGACTGCCAGCGTATGATATCCCTTCTACCTTCCTGCCCCTATGCTCAGCCTGGAATTGTTAACAGGAGGTAGGAAGGGCATTCAGAAGAGTCATTTGGATGCCAGTGTCTTGGTGTTTACTGTTCTAGGTTTTAGTTCCTGAGTAGGGGGTGGGGTGTGATAGGGAAAGGGTGGTATAGCTAGAGTGTGAACTAAGGACCTGTCTGCTTTATTTTCCCTTCTTTGACAAACCGATTGCGTCACCTTTTTTTTCCCCTCTACACTAACCAGTAAGTTGTATTTGCTGTTCGTGGCTGATGAAGTCTTACTGTTCAGCCATGGGCCCCTACAACCTCTCAGCCCAGTAGGTTGGTTAAAAAAAAAAAAAAGCCACTCCCATTTCTGTATCATGTTGCCATTTTTTAGCAAGTATGTGAACTCAGAGTGCTTTTCTATAAATAAATCATGGATCACAGATAAGATCACTTCTGTAAAATCAGAAATTGTGTTCTCTCAATGAATGGGGCTCTTCTCTCTCTTCTGCGTTGCCCTGGCTGGGGCAGGGAGCTGTGGGGCCTGTACTGCAGTGGGTTTCTGGTGGTGTAAGATGTGGAATGACAAAAGATTTCCTGTCACACCAGACCCCTCTCCAGAGCTCACAGGCAGCTCAGAGCCTTGTCCCAGGAAGTAGGTACTGTCATAATGGGCAGAAACACCAAGGTCCTGAAAAACTTAGAGGACATGCAGAACAACTCTGAGCACCATAGGGACTTCCGGCGTCCGAGGGCTTCTCACCTCAGTGAGGCAGGTCTAAGGCTCTTATCCTAAGCAACGCAGCTCCAAGTCTCCGTGTCCCTCCTGTCTTTGGTGTCGTTTGGTATCAAAGCTGAAGGCTTCTCAGCTTCTCCCTGCTTACCTAGACTCCATCTTCTTTGACGGGCCTCTCTGAAGTATTTGAGCCATTCCTGTGCCCCTCTCTGATCTATACTCCCTTCTCCCCAGACACAAAGCCCTGTCAATTTGGCCTCATAAGCTGTGGAGACCCAATTTCTCTGCAAATGTCACAGCTCCAGCTGTTAGGAAACTGCCCACGCCCATACGGCTCTGAGGCTGGGAGATCTGAGGACAAGATGGTGGTGAGGCCCCTGACATTGAGTTCTACAGTACATATTCCGATATCTGAGTTCCCATGACTTTGAGAAAGGATGCAGAAAGTAGCCCTGGGGAAGGAACAGAAGCTAAGAAGGAACTGAAGATAAGGGCACAGATCTTTCACAAACAAAACCACATGTTACACTCCAACTCTGAGGCTTTTATTCTCCTGGAAACAATATGCTGTGTTGATGGTACTTGATGGAAAAAAAAAATGTATGCTCACTTCTGTCGAAGTACACGTGAGTATTTGTGCACGGCATCTACAAAAGCCCCCACATGTTCTGGGTCCATGTCAGGGTAAAGTCCATGGCCCAGGTTGGCAATGTAGCGCTGTGGCCCAAAGTCATCCAGCATCTGCTTCACCAGCCGCCCAATCTCCTCCTGGGGGACCAACAGGGCATTGGCTACAGGGAGGGCCAGCAAACCTCTGTCCTCCCTCTACATAATGGTGGCACACAAATATGTAAGCATGACTCCGCTCGGTGTTATTTATTCAGTCATTAATTCAAAAATATTTATTGGATGCCTAGGATGGGCCAGGCACTATGAAAACACAAACAACAGCAACAACAACAACAACAAATTCCTGTCTTCCTAAAGTTCACATGGTGTGTAGGGGGTAGCAGGGAGAGGCAGACATAAAAACACACAATAATACAACCATATCTACAGCCATGGCGTGCACAGAGACAAACTCACAGACATAGAAAGGGACCCCGGTTTTACCTCAGATGCATACAGGGCACAGGGGTCCAGGTTGCCTTGCAGTGTCACATTCTTCCCCACACGCTCCCTGGAGGCAGAGTCAGTGCTACATTCTGGTGACTGAACATATGGTAGCTGCACCCCCCTCTACCTCATCCTCCATTACCTACCGGGCTTTCTCTGGGGTCACTGTCCAGTCAAGCCCAACCACCTCGTAGCCAGCCTGACCCAGCTCCTCCAGAGCAAAATGTCCATCCTTAGCAAAGATAATCTGGGGAAAAGAAAGGGCAGATTCCTGAGGCTACGGAGAACCTCTGCTCTGCCTACTAATCTACTATCTTAGCTGTATCTTTGCTGCCCTTTAGTGGTCACTTCATTCCATGCAGGACTTACCCCAAAAGTTCCAGTCATACCTTCTTCACTCATCCTATCCCCATTCTTACCATGGGCACTGGTGCCAGGCCTGCCTCCTGCAGCCTGGCCTTCACTCGCTTGGCCACTTCACGGATGTAGGGCAGTGCAAACTTACTGAAGAGCTGTGGGCCAAGATGCCCTGCATGGGACTCGAAGAGCTGCAATGCCTATAGTTAGGTGGTGGTGAAGAGAAACATTTAACACACAAAAAGGAAATATTTCAGGCCCACACACAGAATGTGCCTCAATTTTCCCCCCAAGTGACTTCAGCTCGATACTGCCTAAGCCTATAAACCCAGTTCCAGTCAAAAACTTTTGTCTTTTCCTCCAGGTCCCAGTGCTAGCTTTGGTCTTTGAACACACGAAACATTAAGCACACCTGCCAGTGTCAAGGTAGACTTAGCTGCTCCAGCCAGATCCTTGCAAGCCAAACTTCTTTCATGCCTGGCATTAAAACACCTGCCCTCTCAGGTGTCGGGAACTATGTTGATTTTGGACCTTATATACTAAACCCCAGCCTGTCTGTCTCTCCCTCAGGACTCACCTGGGCACCCGCAACCACTTGTCCCACCAGATATGGTACCAGAGCATCAGTAAGGATGCGAAGCAGCTGGTGACTGGCCTTCGGTCTCTGGTAAAGCCAGCGCTTGGCCTGAGCCATGGTGCTTGAGCTGCCACCCTCAATCATGTATGTCATCAGAGTCCACTACAAAAGGACACAAAGAGAATGTCACAGGTGTAGAAGTCTGACACTTCCTTCCCTTGTCTACACCAGACCTGCCAGAGTGATTTCCCTATGCCCAAGCACCTGCCCTGTTCCACATTACCGGGGCACCGGCAAAGCCAATCAGCGGCACACGTCCAGCCAGCCGCTGTCGAGTGAGGGTGATAGCCTGGAATACGTAGGCCAGCTCAGAGGCCACTGCTGCTGGATCCCGGAGGCGCTCTAAATCCCGCTCTTCTCTTAATGGCTCTGGGAAGCTGGGGCCTTTGCCAGGCACCATGGTCACCTCCATGCCCAGTGCCTGGAGGGGGAGAAAACATCCGTGTTCCCAGCCTGTAACTCCAGGAGAAAGGCTCTCTTCAGCCCATACCAGGAAAGAGGACAAGGAGAGGAAAGCTCAGCCAAACTCCATCTCTTCCAGCCTAAGTTCATCCCCCTGTCCAGTGAGGATAAGTATCCATCTTGAACCTCACTGTCTGTTCCCTTTTTCGTCCATTCCAGGATCAGGTTTCAGCGGGTACCTGGGGTACGACGAGGATGTCGGAGAAGATGATGGCCGCATCCAGAGGGAAGCGACGTAGTGGCTATAGGGAATAGAAGACAGGTTGCTAGATGGCAAGCTGAGGGCAGAAATCCCTCTCCTCTTTTGGGGACCCCTCACCTGCAGAGTCAGTTCACAACAGGCCTCTGGGGAGCGACAAGTACTGAAAAAGTCCTGGGCAGCCCGAGTTTCCCTAAACTCTGCAGACAGGAGAGAGAAAGCAGGGCTCAGCTCTGAGGCAAAAAAACTTTCTGCCCTCCACAGTTTTACCTAGATTCCCAGGCCCTGACCCTGACCTGGTAAGTAGCGGCCTGCCTGCCGCATGCACCAAACAGGAGTGTAGTCTGTGTCTTCTCCCCAGGCTGCTCGCAGGAATGTGTCATTCTTCAGCTCTGGAAAGCCCTGGGGTCTGGACATGGGAGTTGGAGGTGGGAGGCTGGTGTCAGTAAGCTAGGCTGAAGGTTGGGGAAGGCTCAGGTTCTTCAGGCAGACTCAGTCCAGCATCATTATCTGCCTTCTCCAGAACAGCTCCCAAGCTGTGGCTCCCCGCCCGTTTCACCTCCTCTCTGCTATCGGGTGGTGCACAAGACTACAAAGACCCGCCCTGGGGCCTCGACCCTACACACAGTCCCAGGTGCCCCAAGCTCAAAGCCACTGGAAAGACTGGCGGAGGGGGGCGAGAGGAAGCTCAAAAGCATAGGTGGAGGGGCTCTGGATCAGAAAAATCACAGGAATAGTGGAGTATAAGTGGGCTGGTTCCGGGTCTGGGCGGTAGGTCAAGGAGGGGTCAGAGCTGATGGTCCGTAAATAGGGGCCCTAACTGAGGATTAGAAAGTCTTAGGAGCATCCCCCAAACGAAGGTCTGGGGGACGCAGTCCAGCTAGGCGGACGCTGGGATGGTCTCAGGAATTCATGATTGGAGGATTTTCGGGATTCCAGGCTCTGGTTCAGGTTGGGGACTCTCCAGGGAAGGGGGTATAGGGACAGATTCCTCAGCCGGAAGACCCAGGTCAGAAGCCTCGCTGGCCGGACCGCGCGTGGTGCAGAGAACTCACCCGAACCCGTTCGCCTCCATGGTTAAGATGTCTGTTAACTTCCAACCAGTCTCACTTTAACCTGATCTGAGCCGGCCCCTCCCCAAGCTCCGCCCTTCCTGGACT